>VURO01021356.1:0-11317 GCA_015108175.1 Pelvicachromis taeniatus
TGCTCCCCCCCCCCCCCCCCCCCCCCCCCCCCCCAACCCCACCCTTCTGACCTACTGTCTCCTTCTGCAACCTCAGTGCTCTTCTACGGTTCAAAGACAAAAAAATCAGGTTCCCCCTGAAAGCGCATTACGTTTGAGTTTAAAAGACAGCGGGCGTGAACCCTGAAGTTGGTGACACACTGATCTGTAAAACGGTGAGGAGATAAAGGGATGCAGATCCAGCGGTTGTAGAGAAGAAAAGGGGGGCCCGAGCTTGTCATGAGGAAACTATAAATGCCTGAGTGTGTGTAGACGCTGTGAGAACACTAGAACATCATCTCCTGTCACTGCGGTTCCACTGAGGATATCAGAGGATTGCTCTCATGTGAGACACAGATGTACAGAGTGTGTGAGGCTCTGGAGATTTTAAGATATACTCTGCAAACAATTACCAACTGGTAGTGCTTCTCCTGTGGCTGTCTCTAATTAACACGGCAACAAGGCCTTAATTGGGGGGGGTTCGACTTTTTTTTTTTTTTTCTTCCCCTATTGCCTCTCAGCGGCTGTCTCGTGGTTGTGTGAGGAACAGTAAGAACAACTCAGCCGCCATCAGATTAACAACTCCAGTGTCAACACTGCTTTGTTTCTGTGTCTTTCACGACTTACAGGAAGAAACACAACGAGGACTGAAATCAGGTAAACGTTTCGGTCTCGCTCTCCATCTTCAGAGCTTAACTGCGAATAAAAAGCCGCCTGATTGGAATTGCCATGGCAACAAATGGCTTCTTCACTGAGTCTCGTCGCCGAGTATAGTGCACTCACCTCACCACACAGACCAAAAGTACCTCCTGGAAGTAAAGCAGAGCGAGAGAGCCTAATATGTTTTTTGTTTTTTTTTTCTTTTATTGTATTGCCGTGTTCCAGTAAGGGGCCCAGTCACATGGAGCCTCTGAGCTCGTATTCTCACTGAGAGAGCGCCGAGTTTCACTTGATAATGAATGTCTGTGGTGAGAATCCCATTATGGCGCTACTCCATCAAGCCTACAGAAAACACAGGAGCTGAGAGGCCTTTATGGGACATATCAGATGAGAGCTACTGTGCAAATCACACCCTCCTTTATGAACCTATTTCACAGCACACGTGACAGACAGATAAATGCATTCACACGCTACAAGAAGCGACCGACTCTCGCATTTCACTGTGATGCCGTCGGTGCTTTTTTCTGTCAAACTGACAGCACTGCACATTCAAAACAATGGTCAGAGGGAGAGTGGAGTGGAGAGGGGAGGACCAGCACTTACCTCTGAGTAGACTGCTGCTGTAGTTGGAGAAGGAGTCAAAGATGCTGTTGGATGCCATGACAGAGAATCCAGAATGGTGTGGAGCCCTCGCTGAAGTCAATCTCCACCGACTTCTGGAGGGGGGGGGGGATTGAAACACAAAAATAAAAGTGTAGCATAAAAAGAAGTGAGGGGAAGTAGGAGAGCACAAGAGGACAAAACTCCTGGAGCTCCGAGACTCTTTGCAACCAAGAATCTAGGGTTTGTGACTACCACAGGAATCCCAAGCCACAAGCTTGCAGAGAGAGCAGCAAGCATGTGTTAGCAGCAGCACCACAAGACGTTTGAGAGAGAGAGAGGAGCGAAGAGAAGAGGGTCAGAGGCAGCAAGAAAGAAGAAACAGAAGAAACTGCAAATGTGGTTCAGAGAAAAACAGTTTAAACAAAGGCATGCATCAACATTTGGGTCTGCAGGTGCGGAGGTGGACTCACCAGGGCTGGAGACGAGAGGGGGCCCCACCTAATGGTGCCCGGGTGGTGTAAGCAGGCTGACGGGGGAGGGGGGGGGCCGGTTTTGTGGTGGTCTGTCAGCGGCCTGAAGGTCTGAGGTTAGCCAGCTAGTTTGTTAGCGTGGTCTGTCTCTTTCTTTCTCTTCCACGATGGTGGCGGCCTGACTGGAGCGTCAGTGCTAGTAAAAGGCTAAAAGCCACAGTCTATCTGCATCCTCCTCGCCATCCTCCACACAGACACACACTCCCCTCCGTGAGTGGTGGAGCCCACGTCACATGTCACGTGAGGTCACCGGGCCTTTCCCTCCCACCCTCCTTCCCCTCCCTCCCGTCTTCTCCTATCGTCTTTGCCTTTTTTTTTCTCTGGTTTCTCTTTTTCGGGTTGTACTTTCCATGGTTCTTCTTCTGTGACTCGTCGTCTTCATTCTCACTTTTCATTGGTCGTCCAAGTTTTGGAAATATTCTATTTTCTTTTGAGTTCAAACCAGGCGGCGGCCTGCGCCGCTGTGGCTCACTGAGGTTTGCAGAAAGAGCACTAAAAACCACTGCAGAGGAGCCGGAGAGACATTGAAATGTATTAAGCCCAAGACAAACACAGGAGAGAGAAAAAGACAGGACTGAATCAGACGAGGAGAAGTAGAAAATGAGAGATAGCTGTGGCTTGAGGAGACAGGAAAGTGTTGTCTCTAACTGCCGAACAACACTGAGCATGCTGTGTATACTGTGTATGTGTGTCCTGTGCTAGTTTTCTGTTTGTCTGACTCACGGCACATCTGTGTTTGTAAGAACCGGTGGTTTTGGGCCTGCAAAACCTCCACCCTCACTTACCACTTGATAGTATCATAATCTTAGTCTCATCAGAAGCAGAATGGCTCGGCTGTGCCCGGCTTCTCCGCTGCCATCCGCCTTTGAAGTTCTCTCTTTTTTTTCCTCTCTTCATTTTGCCCTCTTTTATATTTATCTACATTTAATTCTCACACATCCGAACCTGCGCAATGCAAAAATGAAACTTTGAGTCCACATCACGAAATCTTTAAATAATAATTACACGTCTTCCAATTTTTTTTCTTCTAACCTGAACTCCCTTATGCAATATGAAAGATTTTTTTTTTTTATTAAACTTTAGTATTTGCGGGCAACTGAAGTCTGTGAAAGTGCAAAGCGATTTAACCTGATTGTGGTTTTCACACTTTTTCATTTTCTGGGCTGAATTTAAGAACGGAAAAGTGTTCACTGATGTGGCTGCTTGTGCTACCCGAACGGCGTGAGCCCAATATGTGATAGCATATCACATATTGTGTTATTTTTGGAGATTTTGAACTATTTATTTGGAAGTTTCGTCTATAGTTATGAGCAAAACAGGAAACGGTTCATGTAGTTTCAGACTGCGAGAGAAATTTAGGCGCGGCGCGGCAGAAAGATAGCTAACAGAGATTTGGGAGGTATTTAGTTTCAGAGCGTTGGAGAGGAGCTAGCAGAACAAACAATCAGATGATACTGATGCAAATTAGAGCATAATTAATGAGGTGGAATCAGGACTGAGTACATTCTCATGGTGTCATCGGTTACTTCGTTTCTATTGAAGATGCATGTGCATATCTCCATATCTAAGCTGGCGTTGTTCACATGCACTCGGCTGTGCGTCGACTGTAGTTCACCAAACGTTGCTTTTCTTTTATTTGGTCTGTAGCCTCAAACTTTCTGTTTTGTTCTTCGTGTTGTTGACAGTGTTTTATTATTTATGAAGGGAAGATGAAGGATGTCTTTCTTGTTTTTAAACCTTAATGTAGCAACAAAATGAAAGCATACTATTAAATGAAAGTTTCAGAATGAATTTTGCGCCTGATGTTATTCGGTGTTTACATTTCCTGGGGAAACTATGCAAACTGCCGCTTACGTTGATCTTAATGTGCATATTGAAAATACTAAAACTATGTTTAATGTTTCCATGTGAATTTTTATGAGTCGATTTTTTTTTTACCCTGTTCACCCGTGGTGGCTCTCGTGCATGTGCAGGGTTACTGTGTGCTGCGATACTGTTGGGCTGGTGCGGCGCAGCATCTGCATGTGTGTGCAAATAACTGGCCTTTGCAAACCTCTGGGACGCTCACTTCCTCTCTCCTTTCTCCTGTCTCCCAGTGACACGCTGACCATGTCTGGCCATGGGACAACAGACCCAAACCACCGTCTGGTCACTCATGTGACCCACTGGCTTTCTCTGGAAACCTGTGTGTGTGTGCGTGCGTGTGTGTGTGTGTGTGCGCAGCTGTGGGCATGTTTCTGTTCTGTTTCTGTTTCACACCTTGTTGTGTATGGATGTCAGCCCACATCTGCTAATTGCTGGACAAACCTGCTGCATGGACCACAGCATGTGTTTGTATGTGTGTGAGAGAGAGAGAGGGAGAGGGAGAGTTTGCCGCTCTTCCTGGTAGGCCGCACTGCCCTGTAAATGAGCAGTTGCCGTTGAGTTAGGCGGCAGCGCGGGCTAAATGACACGGCGTGTCAGCGAGTGTGGCCGAACGCTGAGGCCACAGCCGTGGCCCCAGGGCTTTTATCAGTCCGTCCATGCGGCCACTATAGGCCTCTGACTTAACCTCACACACAGCGGAGCTTCCTCTTCTAACACCTCTCCTGCCTCCCGACATGGCCTCGGCCCTGGCCTGCCAGCCCTGGGACAGATTACAGCTCTATGTCTCCCTGCTGAACAAGAGGAAGTGTTGTCACACAGGCCTGGTGGGCGAAACCTGGCTTTGAAACAGGGTTGCCAAACCTTTATGATGTATTATACTTTAGAGTCTTGAGCTTCAACCCAAGGAGGTCAGACCCCAACCCATCTCCAAACCCTAATCCTAAATGTTCTTTTGTTTCTTTAAAAATAAAATAAAAAATCATTATTTTTTGAGTGAGACTGTTCAGGTCACAGGCGGGGGTTTGGTGTGGTTGGTTTGGAGCCGGGGGTCTCCCGACTTCTGCTTTGGTCTCGTTGGTGTTTGCTCTGGAGTGCAGAGTACAGGTTTCACAGCGCACAGCCTTGTGGTTGTTTCACTTTATAATCATTTTGTGTGGCTGCATTTGTGCGAGCGAGACATGCTGCTGGTAATAAGTCATGTTTTCTTCTTCAGATTTCATTAAAGTGAGAAATATATATTTGTGCGCTTTGTTTCCAAAAAGGCAGACTGTTTTAGATTATTGTCAATTTCCTTGTTTTTGTCTGCTTGTGGAAACAAAGACACTGCATCTGGATTTTCACTGAGAAATCAAGGAAAAGCTAAAAAACACACACACGCACACACACATATACATGCAACGAGCCATCCCACAGCATTGTGCAAGAATGAGAACTAGCTCCATTGTAGTGTTGTCCAAACTTGACATTTGAAGAAAGCGCTGGAGTCGCGGCCTCAGCCTAGTGTGTGTTTTTTCTTCTTTGTCTAGGTAAACATCTGCTTCATGTTTTGAAATGTATCTCATGGCTTTGCACTGCCCATGACCATGAGGGGAAAATAGTCTCAAGATCATTGTGGCCGTCTTCCTCTCAATTCTTTTTTTCCCCTGCCCAGGCCTTGTTTATCAAGCCCCTGTATTTAAGCTTAATATAACTCCTGTTTTGCTGAGAAAACTGTGGTGGTTTAATCACTGTCAGTGGTCCTACGCCTCTCGGGTGTGGCTCGCAAGCAAAAAGGACCCAGTGCGGTCGTGCGTCCAGCTGCAAAGGGGCTTATTTTGTGGTCTAAAAATTGCAGGCTTCCCCATATGTTCCCCATAAACGTGGAATGCAGCGTGGGACTTGAGGAGGCTTTTATAATGAAGTGGCCGTCATTGCATCAAACACCATGATCCTGCCTGCGCTCTAGGATGGGCCATGGGAGCCCATTTTTGGGCTGCGTACACGGGTCCAATGTCCCGACTTCTCACTCACACCTCATTCTCCTGATTTTCTTTTAATTATATTACAATGCTCATTCCACCTACCGGTGTCCCAGTTTGCTTTCAGTACTCCCAAAATTCCCAGTCAAATTACAGTAAATTAGTGGCTGTGCCATTTGACAGCATTAAACTGGTCTTTTACACTGTGTCTGCTGTAACTTTCTTACTTTGTTTCCCATTGTGGTGTTATTTTGTCTTGTATTCTGCATGAATGGTGTATTACGATGGGGTTCATTGCAGCTTTTTAACGGTTAGTGTAACGACACCTTTAAATGCTGTTTTCAACCACAAAATAACTGAAATAACTTTACAGCATTTCCAAATTGATCATTTGAACTCGAGCAGTTAGGTTTCCATGACTGCTAAGGCGTCAACAAAGAACAAATACTGTGCTATATTGTAAAATGTAAAGTAGCTTCCTGTTAATCTTCTATTTCCCTGCAAAGAACAGGGCATCACTGTAAAAAATGATTTTAAAAAAGTTCCTTTGTTTTTACAGAAAGTTAGTCAAATGTGAGATTGCTACACAGATCTGCTTAAATGTTTAAGTTTGTGTGCTTTTGGTGTGCAGCGGTTCTTTACAGTGTGCCATTTATTAACTCGCCCATATTTCATGTAAAAAATAGCCTCCGAGACAGAACCTTTACATATAACTCCCAGCACCCCCACCCGAAGAGGAAGTGGGCATCGGACCTTGTAAGAGACAAATAAAAAAGTAAAACATTCCTAACGTGTCACACTTCAAATAAACCGGGAAGCAGCTGAGCAGCCCGAGCCGTTATTCAGAGAGAGTCCTCAGAAAAGAAAGTTGCAGCTGTGTGAGAAATTAGTTCAGTGTTACCAGCTCAGCATTAATGTGCAGTGTAGTGTGTCTCTCTGTGCGTCTACATGCGTGTGTGCGCGAACGCCTGTGTTGTCGTTGTCGAGGCACTCCCAGATGCAGCGGTTTCAGCATGCAGTATCACCGTTGGAAGCGATCGCCGGGCCCATTATTTATTTATTGGCTCCAGCAGACATGGAGACTGTGGTAACCGCACTGAGAGGAGGGGCCGCGGGGGCGCCGTGTCGCCACACACGGTGCAGCAGGCCGTATCCCAGAGATCCCGAGGAGCGCTGCACGTACAGTATACGGTAACCCGTGGCTGCTAAATAAAGGAGACCTGTGCCACTGCAATGTGGATATTTCTGGAGAGAGCTGACCCTGTATTAGGTCACGATCGGCAGCGATAAGCTGAGCGGGGAGAGGTTAAAGCTTAACTTTGGTCCAGCTGCCAGGTGAGGGATGTGGCTGAATTCATTCAGTGTAGTTTTGGGCCCCCTGGCACCTGCTGAGACCCTTTAAGACATATTTACCATGTTTACAAGTAGTAAAGTCTCCATCCGAGCCCCTTAACCAAAGCTCTTCCTGTTATTCAGAAACTGTGCCAACGCAAAGACTGAGCATCCAGCTTTCTTTACACCTGGTTGACTCAAAAGCTTCACGCAACTGCTGGCAAAGAGCCGTGCGGGCTGAATGTTGGACAGGTGCCCCTGTGTATTTAATCAGAGTGCATTTTGTCCCAATAAGTTTTAAACAGGCCCTCTCTCTCTTGCTCTCTCTGGCTTCCTGTCTAGTCTGCTGCCCTCACTAAAGATAAACAGCTGGTGAATCTTTTGTGTTCATTGCGATAGTCCGGATGATATCTGAGAAGTAAAAGTAGTTAAAAAGTAAATTTAACATTATACAGTGTAGTAGTGTACAATCGAAATCCCCACCTACTATATAATCAAGTCTATTAAAAGCAACTCTAACAGGTATGGAAAGGTAAGGAAATTATAGGAAAAATTTAAACGTAATGTAACGTAAAGTTACAAATGTAACTTTTTAGACTTTAAATAGAAGCAATTTGTGTATTTTCGAATGATATTTGAGGTTTAAAAAATGAAGACAACCATTATTTTGCGTTGTTAAGTATGGGATGTTCGATTTTTTAAAAATTTACTCCCTAAAATTAATTAATGGATACCGTATGCATCATATTACATCACTGTTCATTATATTTTCAAATATATGAGCGAATAAAAGAGCTACTTCTGGATTTCATGTCATTTCTAAAGTATGAATCAAAATTCTGCTAAATCTGAACTAGTTAGAAATTTTTATTTTAGTATTTATATCAGGTTTAAGTGAGCAAATATTTAAGAAAAAAGCCGAGCTAACCCAATTTGGAGAATCTTCAGTCGGATTTCCAGCTGGCCCACATGTTATTTCCTGAAGGTAGTGTGTAGTGATGTTGTGTGTTGGCTAAAAGATGCCAGGCTTACCAAAAATTTGACAAACTTATCCCAGAAATAATCAATTTAATTTGATTTCGTTTAATTTAATTCCTAAATTTAATTTCTTGTCGGCTTTTGGCAGATTCTCGGACACACAACATCACGACTCCTCGGCTTTTTGGAGCGAACGCCTGCACACGCGGTGACTCCAGTTAGTTTAGAAAGCGTGCAAACCTCTAGCCCAAGTTTTCTCCGACTATTTCTCATTGTGTTCATAAATAGAGGATTGTGTGCGCTGCGGCGGTTTCCTTTCTCTGCGTTTGTGACATCACGTAATGCTGCCTTTAAAAGACGCATGTTGCCGGTGATAAACATTAGCTGCTATTACTTTGAAAAGCAAAGGAGGAAGAGGAGCGATAGAAAAGACAGCACTAAACACCCCGCCGAGCGCCTCCTGGTTTTATGATGTTTTGCTTCAGAGTGCTTATCACGTTGTGCCTGTGTGTTCTGCGAACCGCTCGTATTCACCAGAGTGGTAAATTTACGCTCAGCTTTGAGGTACACAGAGGCACCACATCATGGCAACAGAGCAGCTGGAGGGCTGAAGAGCTGCAGCCTCACATAAAAGCACCCGTAAACCCGAGACCTCATTTACCCCAAATGCCCCAACTCTCAGCACACACGCACACATCTCAGCCCCAGCCAGACCAGAATAGAGCAGGCCATGGTCTTGCCACAAACCCAATTCATCCCATTGACTTCAATGCATCATCAGGATCTCCTGCACTAACGCAGGTCAAATGCTCTCATACTTTTTTGTTTACCATTTCACAGTTGCAGCTAAAATGTAACTCCTGTGTAATCTGTGCATTTTCTGCACATCTGCATGTTTTCCTTTGCAGAGCTGCAGCAAGTATGTCAAACTGGCATCAGCATGTTTTATTACGTGTGCGAGTATGCACGCATGCGTCTGTGTTTGTGTGTGTGCGTGTTTTACGTATTTCCTGTGGTTCAGACATGGGTTTTGAATGTGACAGACAAGCTTGCGAGCATGCTAGTCTGTGTGGGGCAGGATGTTCCTCTACAGCAGATGCATAGTGGTTTTAGTTCTGTGCGTGTGAGCGTATGCCCCTGCATAGCTACATGAAGCAGTCGCTTTAATCCTGCAGCTTGTTTAAGAAAAGTTCAAAGCAAATAGGTCCAGTGTGCACGCATTTCACGCTATAAAAAGTGACGTGCATTTTCGTCTCAATTAAAGCGCCGTAGCAAATGTTAGATGTAAAATAAGGTCTCATTTGCAGAGCTGTGGAGGAAATGGTGAGCGCCTTTGCTTCTGCCAAAATTGCTTTGACACGATATTAAAAGCTTAAAAGTTCAAATTAAAAGTATGGGAACAAAATGTAATTGCCGGTTATGAGGCCAAATTTTTATATTCTGCAGACTTACTCCCTCTTCTAAGTATATCAGCATTATTATTATTAGTTACTATAAATATTTTTTTTTATATAAAAATGTCCCCTCTTGCCCCTGCTTGTCTTTATCCTTCAAGCAACTGTGATAATGACACTCACGAGTCCTCGGCCGCCTTCCTTCCATTTAGCGTTCAGTACCAGGGTGCGGGACCATGCATGAAACCCTCCATGCATGGTCAGTAGCTTCCTGCTCTTGATGTCAGTGGCTTCCTCCTTTGGCCAGCTTATTATCCCAGCCGGGTATCTGACGGCCGGTGGGGCAGAGATCTTGATAGCTCAGCTCGTGTTCTTTCCATTCGGCTGACTCTCAATACTCTGACGCTCTGCAGGTATTTGGTGGTTGCGGCTCTCCTAGCGGCCTCTTCATGGTTCCCATTTGCCTGTGGGATTGCCGGTTACTTATAGCTGTCTGCAGTCTTGCCTTCCGGTAGCGTGATCCCCTCAGTTCTGACTACCTTCCCTCTCTTTGTTACCATCCGACTACACCCCTCCGAATGACATTACGATGTCGTTGCTGTACGTCCTGGTGGTGTGGATCAGCTTGATGTCATCCATGTAGAGGAGGCGGCTGACGATTGCTCCATTACGTTGTTGATATCTGTAGCCAACCTTGTTAATGATCTCACTGAGGGGGTTCACACCTATGGGGACAGAGCATCTCTTTGGTAGAGCCCACACTTGATGCTGATTTGTGCTACAGGCTATCGATGTGTACATGTATGAGTTAAGCATATATTTTGACATCATATATGTATTTGTTTGGAAAGTAATGTAACTACAGCTGTCAAATCAAAGTAGTTTCACTTAATATTTGGATCCCAAAGCTTCCATAGCTCGTACCTGACGGAGTGTTTGTTATGCCATTTCATTTAACCGGAGCATGTGAGCGATTACGTGAGCGTTTGCAGCATGATAACACATGACTGACTGTTTGTAAGCGATGGTTTAACCAAATTAGTGTGATTTATTATTTCCGCCCCACACATGTGAAACTGAAAACAAATCAACTTTAATGGTGGAATTATTATTTTTCTCAGTTATTTAAACTCCCGCTCTCCTCGGAAAGATGTTTTGCTTATTGTTTAAAAACCTCGGATGTTTGACCTTCACTGTATAATATGATAAATGTTTATAAACTGAACGTCTGCTTTCAAATTCATCTGCTGGAAGCGCTCAGCGATGTGGGAGAGATTTTGCGGCCAATTAACGAAAATTGTCTTTGACCAAAATCAAGCCAATAGAGCTAATTTCACAGGACGGACAGAGGCTTAAATAATGAAATAGGATTAGTAACAACGGTCCTACTTTTGTTTACATGATAAAAAGTTATTAATAGAACTTCACCTTATCAGCATGATTATGCATCTGTATTATGGGGAGCAAAAAAGATCAAGATATTTACTTCATAATCAGCAAATAAGAGGATGTTAGATGACGGCTCGTGGTGAAATTTAAAAACAGCATGTTTCCAAGAATTTAGTGACTCAGTGTAATGGGTAATGGGCAGTGCTGACACCATACCCTTCACATAACTCCACTGATTTTGTATGCATGCGTGCATGCGTGTGCGTTTGTAGCTGTGACCTGCTTTCATATTGCAGCCAACTCATCTCAGAAACTCGGTGGTTTTTCTGACCTAGAACAGGATTTGTGGGGGGGGGGGCTCAGGAAATCCACGGCTGCGTCTTTGTGTGTGCTTGTATGTGTGTGTGTGTGCAAACTGTGAATGTAGGCATACATGCATAAGCTTTTTACAGTCTTTTGAAAGCCGGTAACATAATAGCACGCACCATTTTTCTCCATAACGCACCCCCCCCCCCCCCCCCCCCCCCCCCCCCCCCCCCCCCCCCTCCCCCCCCCCCCCCCCCCCCTCCCACCCACCCCAACCACAACC
>VURO01021358.1:0-11495 GCA_015108175.1 Pelvicachromis taeniatus
ATATATATGTTGTATATATATATATATATATATAGTGTGTGTGTGTGTGTGTGTGTGTGTGTGTGTGTGTGTGTGTGTGTATCTGTTTGAATATGGATATGCATTGAAGGAAGACCACACGTGTGGTCCTCCATGACAGTTTTGTGCCTGTGTGTTGGTTTATTAACAAAGGTTTAATATCTGTCCTTGATGTTCTTTGTGGTGAACAAAGACGGGTTAACCGTTTTTAATTAGAGTCACATTGATGGAAAAAGGCGGATTAATTAGTTTTTCCTGAAAGGGGGACGCGAGGCGGAAATCTGCATATGAAGCACGTTAATGTGCGTCTGGATGAAGAGACGTCGCTGTGGCAGAGAGACAGAGCTGCCGTGTGTGTGTGTATGTGTGTGTGTGTGTGTGTGTGTGCGCGTGCGGCTGATCACCTGTCAGGAAGAGGAAAAAAACCCCTTCCTGCTGCCTGAGAGCTCGTCTGTCTGTCCTTCAGGAACCTGCCGGCCAAATCTACAGAGGAAACTCAGAGACACAAGCTGGAGTACGAGGAGATGGTGGCAGGAGCCAAGAGGAGAGGTACACACACACATGCTCACACACACACACATGCTCACACACACACATGTATTGATAAGATAGATCTTTATTGTCACTGTTACCAGAACAATGAAACACAGTTTGCAGCTGTAGTTTTTTTTGACATGACAATGAGATAAATAAAGATACAAAGAAGTTGAAATAGGTTTGATTTCACGGGCTGGAGCTGTCCTTGGATTTGATTGGCTCGTGTCTCCTTCAGAGCTGAAAGAAGCCCAGAGGAAGAAGCGTCAGATGAAGGAGAGACACCGGCAGGAGGACAGCATCTCCAACGCCATGGTCATCTGGAACACCGAGATCCTGCCTCACTGGGACTCCATGTACGTCTCCACAGCTGTGTGTGTGTGTGTGTGTGTGTGTCTGTGTGTGTGTGTGTGCTTTTATTTATTTAATGCATTGTGTGTGTGTGCAGGAAGGGAACGAGGCGGGTCAGAGAGCTCTGGTGGCAGGGCCTTCCCCCCAGCGTCAGAGGAAGAGTTTGGAGCCTCGCTATCGGCAACGAGCTGAACATCACACCAGGTACACACACACACACACACACACACACACACACACACGGGCGTGAACGCGCCTCTGACATTCCAGTTAAATATAATTCTTAGTTGCAGCGACCGCAGCTGTTTATTTAAACCGTCATCAGTAATCTTCATCCGCTCCACCTTATATGGAGAAATGGAGGCGTGCAGATTGTAGGTCCGTTTGGAACGATGCTGGTTCACAAACGTTTGCACAGTGATCAGAGATGGCCGTTGCACACCTTTGATAAATCCAATATTTGTGCACACAGTGAACCGAGCTCAGAGAGACGCAGGATGACGGATGTGCAGAAAAACTGGAAATCTAAATCTTTAAAAGTAGCCGCCTGCAGAATGTAACTTTGTGATTTATGGGTGTTTGTGTGCATGTCGCCGCAGAGCTTTACGAGATCTTCCTGTCCAGAGCCAAAGAGAAGTGGAGGAGTTACAGCGAGACCAGCTCGGTGAACGACAGCGAGAGCGGTAGGACGCTCCTCCTCTCTTTAACCCTCGCAGCTCCAGTGTCTGCGAGGAAGACGTCGTTCCGAAAGGTTACAAAATACCTCTGTGTTTGTCCCGTCAGATGGAGGAGCGTCTCTGGCTGACAGAGAGTCGAGCCTGGATCTCATCAAACTAGACATCTCCAGAACCTTCCCCTCGCTCTTCATCTTCCAGAAGGTAAACGCCGATGAGGAGCAGAGGCCGATTCAGCCTTTATATCTGCATGTATGTGGTGGGAGCTACAGACGGCGGCTACAATCACACGACACACACATCTGCGACTGCCTTTTCGATTTAGCACTGCTTTAAAGAGAGACCCTGTTCTTCTCATGTCAGCTTCTCTTCACTGGTTCTGATCTTTGTTCACTTCCTGTGAAAATTAGCTCCTCCTCACTGTCGCCGTCATTGCTACTGTTGCTGTGGGCGTGCGCTACATAAAACAAATCAAACTGAACTGATTTAAGCAGACATAGCACGAGGAAGAGGAGCTGGGATAATGAAAAATGAAATAATGTTTAACTGAAAGTAAGAAAAGTGCAAAAAGAAAAAAAAGAGAACTGCAGCAGTTTGGTTTCTCCATTGATGAGAAAAGAATTCGGTTGCGGACGTTTGTTTGGACGTCTTTGTTCGCCAGTCTGCCCGCGACAAACAGCCCGCGGGTCGATCACGTCTGTGCTTGTCCTTCTGCAGGGCGGTCCGTACCACGACCTCCTCCACAGCGTGCTGGGCGCCTACACGTGTTACAGGCCTGACATCGGCTATGTGAGTGAAAGCACGATGGCAGCTGTTAGCAGGCAGAACTTAAGAGTCATCCAAACGTCTGCGCTCTTTCAGGTCCAGGGCATGTCCTTCATCGCTGCTGTGCTCATCCTCAACCTGGAGGAGGCCGAGGCCTTCATCACCTTCGCCAACCTGCTCAATAAACCCTGTCAGATGGCCTTCTTCAGAGTCGACCACGAACTGGTACGCACCTGAGAAACGTCGCTCGGTTTGGGAGGAAGCGTGAACGATTGATACTGTCACACAAATCGCTGTGAAAAATTGAAATCCTCTTCGTCCTCTCCGTTTCTCGTAGATGCTGAAGTATTTTGCCGCCTTTGAGATTTTCTTCGAGGAGAATCTTCCTCGTCTCTTCAGCCACTTCCAGACCAACAGCCTGACCCCTGACCTCTATCTGATTGACTGGTGAGTTAAGCAGCCAATCTTAAACTGCAGAGAAATCCTTTTGTGTAAATAATCATTTGGAATAATTTACAGCCAGTGTTTTAAAGGTTTAACACAGATTAGAGACCAGTCGGTCGGATTCAACGGCTCAAAAATGCTTTTAAGTTCCTTCATCTTAAAACAGACTTGGCTGTGGCTCACCTGGGTGAGCAGGTGACCCGTGGTCAGCACGCAGGCGTGCAGCTGCGTTGCTGATGTGGTTTGTGTTTGACCTTGGAGAGAAAGCATCCAGGCTATTAAACGAACGAGATTTGATATTTCCTGTCGATGACTCCAGATGATAACTCACCTGGAGTCGGTGTTTTCATCTTCATACGCCTGCAGATTTAACACCCTCTGACTCCCTGCAGGATCTTCACCCTGTACAGTAAGTCACTCCCTCTGGACGTGGCGTGCCGGGTTTGGGACGTCTTTTGCCGGGACGGCGAGGAGAGCTTATTCCGGACGGGTCTGGGCATCCTGCGTCTGTACGAGGACGTCCTGCTGCAGATGGACTTCATCCACATTGCGCAGTTCCTCACGCGTCTGCCGGAGGACCTGCAGTCGCACACGCTCTTCAGCGCCATGGCCAGCACGCACATGATCAGCAGGAACCGCCGCTGGGCTCAGGTCAGCCTCACGGTCGGAGGGGAGGGCGCGGGCGGCACGGCTCCGTCGCAGATAAAGAGCTAACAGGTGTGTTTCCTTTTAGGTGTTTTCTGCCGTGATGAAGGACGGAAATAAAGAGGCGGATAAAAACACGAGTCCAGCTTTGAGGAGCTAACCCGGCGCTAATCCCAGCTTTATTCAAACTAACTTTGGGGGTGTGTGACATCGTGCTAGCTCACCCTGCCGCCGCTGACGCCATCCACCGAGGCTCGTTGTGTATCTTGAAGCTGCGTAGCCTTAAGCTAAACTCAGTCCGGGGCTCAGCTACGACGCTTGAAGTGAAGACGAGCCAGCCGTGGAGGAGGGGGCGGAGCCGCTGGAAAGGAAGCGGCAGCTCCGGCGATTCCTGAAACCTCTGCTGGGACCAGACGCGGTGGTTAATCCTGATCTTCAGCCGCCAGTATTTCTCACGGCTGGGGAGTAACAGACGGCCGGGAAGAAAACCTAAACACAGCCGACTCGGTCGAGGCCGTCGCCGGGCTCGTCCACGTCGGGACGGCGCTAACGCCGAGTATCACGCCCTGTGTAATTCTCCAAGACTCTGAATCTAACTGTAGGTGCTAATGAGTTTCTAAAGGCTTCACACATGAGCTCCGTGGTTCACTTATTAATGTGGGTCCTCGTGGTTTGAGTTCACAAACACTCTTTTACTTTGCTGCTTTTTTGTTGTAATATTAGCTTCAACGAGGCGCCTGCGTCGAACAATGACGACAGTCTGCACTACTGCTAGCAAAACAAACTCACAACACGGGCGAGTTGGTGGAAGTAAAACCGTACTGTTGCAGTTTACTCGTGGTTTATAGCGCTGCTTCTCTGAGCCGCTCAGACTGGGAGATATCTGCTGCCTTCTCAGGAACTGAAGTCTGAGTGCCAACAGCACAAACATCTCTTTGGAGGATAATTCTGTCTTTGTGGAAGTCATGACCGCCTTCCTTAAAAACACTATTTATGTAGAGAAACCTCACTGTGAGCACTTCGGCGCAGGAAGTGTTTCAGGATCAAAGCGTCGCCCTGCAGCGTCTGGCGTAGTCGTGTGCTGGTCCTTCAGTTTAGCGCCTGCTGAACAGAAGTCGCTGGCCAACGATATGGTTTAACGTTGCTGCCCCTCCTTCAAGTCAGTCTAACACCTTTTATTAATGCCTGCAGATGTTACCTAGCAACCACCACTAGAGTGCAGTGTGTGACAGGAAGCTGGAAACAAGCAGCACGGACCAAAGAGGGACAGACGGCATGCGCGCTAACCTTTAACGTCAGCGTTTGGCCTCGTCTGTTCGGTCGTGATGTTGAAACTCGTCCATCGGTCTAAAAGACGTCCCCACACACAACGTCATGATTTCTGGAAAAAGACTTTTTTTAATCAGTTCTTTGAGCATCATTTCCAATCCCTCAAAGAAAGCTGGGGGAGCCTCAGGAACCCGCGCAGATATGATCTCCTCCCAGTAAACCTACAGTGTGAGTCCTGATCAGAAGCCCCAGGGCACGACCTCCTTCCAGGTTCTACCCACAGCGTGTAATCGTAGGTGAGGCTGCGTCACCTGAATTCCCTGGTTTGGTGGAAGAAGCCACAGTCTGCAGTTTTCTGGCTCATTCACTCGATTCATGTTCAAGAGAAGGCAGCCGTTATCCGAGAAATCCGAGCGCTCACACCCACAGAAAGGCCACTCTGAGGAAACGAGGGGTGGGTTTAAGGACGAAAGTGAAGCTTCTCAAACCATCACTAAGAATTCAGTTAATGAAAATAAGAGTATTACTTTGTTTTTTTACGTGACGATAATGATTCCACTTGTGTTTAATACTTCTAAATGTATTCTAAAGGTGGGAATCTTAGTGATACGTACTGCTGGTGTTTAAGCGAGAATTTAAAAGGACATGTCAGTATTTGACTTTATTTGGCTTAAAATATCCACAAAAAACCTTTAAAGCGAAGACATGTCTGTGCTGACAAGTGGGGCCATCCAGGCTTTAAAAGCAGCCTTTCCCACATCCAGATTTCTGCTCAGAGCACTTTAGCAGCACGGAGCATTTAAGCCCCACGGCGATCCGGACACCGTCTGAGTGGCGAGGCATTTCAAGGACACCTCCGGGTTTGAGGCCGTGGCTTTTAGCTTTCAGTAGTTGGGCTTGAAAAATGAGGCTTTTATAGGCTTTGCGTCAGATTTATTTCTTGCTTGGTTATTAAAACTTAGCTTTAAAAAAATAAATTGACAGAAGTTAACAGAAGAAACTGCTTAATGTATGCAAGCAACATGTTTGAACCTGGAGACCTAAAACCAATTATTGCCGAATGTTATTTCATTTGAAAGCAAAAGCTTCAAACGTCCTCCGAGTCGCCATCTTCTCAAATTAGCAGTTTTTCTTTGTCGTCTCTGGTTTTGGACGGATTAGACCGCACGTTCTGGTTTTCTGTCGATCAAGCGTTTGGTCTACAGAAAAACTGAAAATTCTCCGCCGACTTTTAGACTGTTTGACGCTGCTCGCACCAACACTCCCAAACGGGGTAATTAAAGCAATTTGTATTTATTTTTTGTTACATTACTCGTTTTCTTTAAAGAACAAAAGTCTGTTAAAAAAAAAAAAAACTGAGCTGTTTCTGCTGCTTTAGCCTGCCCGCAGGCAACTGCAAGCCACTTTGCAACCCACCATCACCACCTTTGCTCCTCCGTGTCATTCCATCCCCCAGAGCCAACAAACATAATACAACAGCGGGGAAAACGCTTTTGATAGCAGTGGTCCCGAATTACCTGCAAAGTTAATTAACTGGAGGTTTTTTTTGTAGTATCGTTAGTGAAAAATACTTGTTTTTGGACATTAATTACTCAATACAGCCAGAAAATGAACACTAATCTGAGGATGCAGATGTGATCAACACTCCGACTGAACAAAGCTTTGCTCTCACAGCAAAGTCACTAAAAACACACGAGCGCTACAATAACGAGCAGCGTTCAGGTTTCTACACTCTGCACAGGAAACGCTTCTGTTTGGTTTCCACTCACTACGTGAGCCAGGTTTGTTTGGACTGGCTGATTAAGGGCAGCGTCCTGAGCCCGGCTTATAGCTATAGTGGACTATAGAGTGAGTTCTGCTGTTGAGACGATGAAGTTCAAGCAGTTTAAAGAGGTGAATTTTAAAAAACTACTTTGTATCAGGCGGTAAACATTCGTTTCTGCTGTGACGTTGGACACGCCCACTGTTGGAGCCCCTAGTGGGCATTAGAGGAAGTGCAGCCAGAAGCTTTGCAAAGCGCTCGCTCTATAGTCCTCTGCACAGAACGATAGACGGGCCGTGTCCAGGGAATGATTTGGGCTCCAAATGCAACACTTTCATTTCGCCCCTACCTCGCCATGACCATCGAACGACCAACAAGCACTACTGAGGAAACGTCTCCACTCGCCCTCCAGCGAATACACGGGTGCACGCATCGGGACCAGGCCGCCACGCTTTCCATTTCAAGCTGAAACGCATGACGAGGTGATGATGAGATGATGAAGATCCTGGATGAGAGTGGAGGAAATGATTCATGTCCGCCACAGCCACCAGCTGATGAGTATTTCTGAGGTGGTAAAGATGGCGATCGTGAGAGAACCCGATCCCAAACTTCTTCTTCTCTGGTGACCTTGTCAGCGTCACACTGTAACACCTGAATACTCCACGAAGGACGCAGTTATGTGTTCATTAAAACGTTAAAAATGCAAACTACAGAACGTCCCTTTAAAATGTCTGTTACCATCCACGAGCCTTATGACTGAGGAAGTGTCAGCGCCTTTCAAAATAAAACTCCACCAAAGTGTTAATGAAGCGCTTCATTACAAAAGGCGGGAAACCGAGTCGGGATTTATTATTTTTAAAAACACGATCATCCAGCATTTTCTTTTTTCCAGTGAAGCAAAGCGCCCCAAATTATTGTTATTATTGTTATTAGTCTGTACTGCAGGCTTGTGCTGGAAAATATTTTGGACCATATTAAATCATCAAACTATGCAGAATACACAACACCTGGTTAATGTGTGTTTAAACGTTAACCTGGACCTTTACAGCCGGCCTGTCCAGAACTCATCGTCCGTATCTGATCACTTTCCAGCAGTTTTACGTTTCTCGATTATTTTCTCCGACTCGTTCTTGACAAACTATCAAAACAAAGTTTTCAGATTTAAATTTTTTTTTGTTTTTTAATTTTAAGTTAAATTTAAAAGTTTAAGTTACTTTTTGAAGTCAAACTTTTTTTTTTGTTTAGACCGTAAACACACCCGGTAACAAAGCTGCACTTCACGCCTGTTCATGAACTTTTCTTCTACTTTTACATTAAATCCCTTCATCCAACTGTTTTTGGTCTTTGGGTCAGCCCCTCGATTCTTCTCATTCTTTTAAAAATTAAAAAAAAATTTAAACACATTTTTATGAATGTCTTTTGTCTGCTTTTGCTATCCCCCCCCCACTTTAGTGTTTATACGTATGCGTAAAAACTGAATCCAACCTCGTTCAGTTTTTCAGGCTCGATGGAAACTTCCGGTCATTTTTAACTCGACACAAAAGAAAAAAAAATATCAGAGAAAATTTGTACTAATGGATTTAATTATGATTTAAAGAAAGTTATCAATTAAATATGCAAGTGAAATATTCAGCGCTGGGAACTGAACGAAACAAAAGTGCAATAGAGACTTTGTGCAGTTTAATTACCCATAATCCTCAGCAGGTTGATTACATCACATCACTCCAGATTACTAACAAATGTTGAGCGAGGGGCTCGTTTCCCCTCCGACTCGTCAGCGTATTCCTTCTTTTTAACTTGTTTTATACTTTCGCGTAAATCCTTTCTGCTTTTCTTTGTTTCTGTGTTTTATTGTCAGATTTTAATATTTTAATGTACAGTTTTCGTTTGTTCCATAATGCCTTACAGGTGCTGTAAATACACTGTAAAGAAATAAAATCTTTTCATATAATGGACACTAGTTAAATGTGTAAATAAACATGTCAGCAGATTCCTGCGTCTGGCTCGTCTCTAAAGGACCTTTGAGACCTTTTACAGGCTGGAGGAGGTAGCGCAGTAGGTAGCGTGCTCACCTCATGATCGGAAGGTTGGGGGTTCGAATCCACGGAACCGCTCTCTCCTCAGGGAGCTCCCGGGCGCCTGGTTTGACGACAGCCCACTGAGTGAGTGGGTCAAAATGCAGAGAAGTCATTTCCCCCTGTGGGACGATTAATTTTGTTCTTTCTTCTGTCTCATTGAGTAGATGAGATCATAAACGTATCATTCATCGTGGTAGTGGTGCGTAGTGGTGCGATTAAACCTCCTACACCTTTGGAGCGGGAGTCGCAAGTTCGATTCCCGGCATCTGCTGACTCCGTGTTAGACTGCTCTCTAGATTAGATACAACACACTGGGGGAGATATCATCACCTCGTCTTCTATAACATATTACCACCAGATGGCGCCATGTCAACATTTAAACCTACTGGAGGGATGATTTAATAATAATGTGATAATGTGTGCATGGGCAGCACGGTGGTTAGCACTGCTGCCTCACAGCAAGAAGGTCCTGAGTTCAATCCCACCATCAGGGTCTTTCTGTGCGGAGTTTGCATGTTCCCCCCGGGTCCTCCCACAGTCCACAGACATGCACTTAGTGGGGATAGGCTAACTGGAAACTAAATTGCCCATAGGTGTGAGTGTTTCATCTTGACCGTCTGTTTCCATCCACAGGAATTTTAACACAATTCCATAAACGTTAATGTTGATAGCTGGGAAACAATAACTGTTGTAATATTACAGCAGTAACTGTGATGTCGAGTGTGGAGGTCTCTGGAGATGAACTCGGGTCAAAGCGGCGCCCGCTCTCAGGTATTTCCGCAAGCCTACAGCGAGCTGATGCTGCGAGGGGCCTCTCACCGCATCGAGAGTCAATGTGTGGAGACATTTGGCGGCAGTCTGCGGGTTTTCCTGTGGAGGTGGGGCTGGAGGGGAAGGAGGGCCTCTGGGATGCCACAGCAGGAGGCCGAGGTCACAGCCGAGGAGAGTTTAAAGAGCAGGAGCTGAAAGCTGAGGATTCACAGAGAAATGAATCAAATGTTAAATAAGTCTGACGCCTTCTTCAGTTTGTGTTTGGAGGCTCGTGGAGGTTCTGAGTCTGTCCTGCTGTCGTCGGCGAGCGTGACCGCCTGGCTGTGAGCTGCGCAGAGGTTAATGTGGAGTGAAACAAGCAGGCTGTGGTGACGGAGTGATGAGTGCAGGGCAGATGAAAGGATGCAGGAGACGAGATGAGTGATTCAGTCATCCAGAGATACCAGACATCCCAGAGGAGAGGAAACGCCGTGTTGACCGACAGTCAGCACCTCCTCCTCCTGCTCCTCCATTTTCATCTCCTCCAACAGTTTTCCTCCGAAATTCACAAAAAACTGCTTGCTGGTCAGTCGTCCAGTTATTTCACTTCTGACTGTGTAAAAAAAAAAAAAAACGGCTTTAATTTCCTAAACAGTTGATGCCAAACTTGAGTCTGCATTAGTTGCCATGGCGACTGCTTTACAGTCCACTGTGGCGGTGTCACAGAAGCAAAACTACAAACTGGATCCAGTTTTCCAGGACCTGAAACATGAAAATGACTTTAGTCTCTGGTAGAAATATCAAATATCTATCGTTTATCTCCCCCCCCCCATAACCACAGTGTTGTTGGACATGTGGCTGCAGATGTGGCACCATAAGGAACAGAGATGTGGGTGTGGGTCTCCATATTGATGTCAGCCTGCAGATGCAAACGTGTTATCGTCGGAGATGAAAGAAAGCCAAACATCAGATTTAAATTCTCAGCTGCCTGATGATGAATTTCCTGTTTTGACTGTTTTGATCTGATCTATTACCTAATAAAACAAACACAATCTGATCGCCAACTTCCTGTTCACCTATTCCACTCAAAGTCTTTCCCCGTGAGCGCTCGCTGCCTTTACAGGTTACCGTTAATCCTCTGTGCACGCTTCTCTTCATGCCGGCTTTTATCAAAGCGAAGCCAAACAAGTTTTGCGTGCGGCCCAGTCACATCTGCGTCTTCCCCGTTTCCCCCGAGCCGTGCACCTCGACGTCCTCCTGCACAAACATTCGCAGCATTAATTAAAATCCTCTCTGTCAAAGTGTGACTGACATGTATTCGCTGAGCGTGACACAAAGCTGGGAGGAAGTCATGTAAAGGTTAAATTTTCCATTTACACCCGAGGCACTTTCAGCTGACGGGCTTATGTTAACAGCAGGATTGTTTCTGTCAGGTGTTCACCACACAAAACAAACCGACTTATTAGTTTCCTTCCTGTTCATTTGGGCCTAATCAAAACACAGTTTGAAAACATCCATGTTTTTGAAAAGAAACGCATGAGAGTCAGCAGATTTTCACTGTACAGTAACTTTCGTATGTTTAATGAAGCCATGCAAAATTTTACCTTCACACTACGAATATTTTCAGAGTTACATGCACTCTACGCTGTCAATCAAATGTGGTACTTCAAACATAATCTGACTGAATCAATACTGCACGTGTGTTTGGTCGGGTAATGGACCAGAAACTGAATTAGTTTACACCAGGGGTCACCAACATGGGGCCCGCGGGCACCAGGTAGCCCGCAAGGACCACATGAGTGGCCCGCAGGCCTGTTCTAAAAATAGCTCACTATAACAACTTACCAGTAAGCTGCATCTATTTTTATTTTTTGTTGCTATTTTTTAAAAATCACAATTGCATGTGTCAATTTGTTAAGAGATAATATACAAAAAAATGTTTATTTTTAAATATTAGATCAGCGCTAGCTGGTCTCCACGGAAACAGTTGCCATAATCAGTGTCTTTACATAGATGAATATCATTAATTATATTAATGATAACATATAATTAAAGTTAAATTGAAGAAATGTGTTATTTCAGAAGTGTGTGTCACACTGGTAGCCCTTTATATTAATCAGTACCCAAGAAGTAGCTCTCACTTTCAAAAAGGTTGGTGACCCCTGGTCTATACACATGTGCAAAAAAAAAAAAAAAAAAGAATTT
>VURO01021359.1:0-10551 GCA_015108175.1 Pelvicachromis taeniatus
ATTTATTTCGGGATAAGGATTGGCTCTAAGGGCTGGGTCGGTTGGGCGGCGGTGCGCGGCCCACTTTGCGGGGCTCTTCCAAGGCTGGTGGAGCAGTCACTCCATTGCCCTTCACCTGCAAGGCGGGCCGTGCACCGCCGCTACTAGCAACTAGCCCGCTAGCCCGCTAGCGTTATTAGCGCTGGCTAGCGCTACTAGCCCGCTTGCTAGCGCTACTAGCCCGCTTGCTAGCGCTACTAGCCCGCTAGCTAGCGCTACTAGACCGCTAGCGCACCTGCGGCTTTTAGTCTGGTGCGGCTAATGTATGAACAAAATATGATTTTTTCATAATTTCAAGTTGTGCGGCTAATATTCAGGTGCGCTCTGTAGTCCGGAAAATACGGTAGTTACAAATACAATTCATATTTCTTTGTCCTTCTCTTCAACTGCATTTACTCCTTTAATTGTTCTTCTATGTGCCCTTAATACAACCAAACTTTGGCGAAGTATACACAGCTGCACACTTAAACACGTATCTGTGACTTCTCTTACTATGTTCCCTTGCATCTCTCCAGTATTTACCATGTTAATAGAAGCAGCTACATACTAGCTAAAATGTATGGGCGGACAACCTTTTTGACACTGGTAAGGGTAGCTTCAGATAGATTATGAGGTTTGAAATATCAGATAAATGGCAATTAGAGGTGAAAAGCCAGAGTAGGGATCCAGTGTCTGCCCTCTAGTAACTTACAATGGGTGAGTTTCGGAATCCTGTAAACAAAAATCTATCAATGAAAGCATTATGACTTTAAGCCTGCCAGCACATAATGACAGTTAACCTGGTTGTTGCCTTGTAGATATGAGATTTGTGCAGAGGATGTATAATTACCAGTAGAAGCCATTATAGACGCACCTCACAAAGTAACCTCAGTCAGCTCTGTAGATGGTTTCGGCCTCTGGCGGTATCACCAACGCCTTGGTGTGGTGTTTTAAGGTATGGAAGAGATTCCAATTATGCTTCTGCTATGCTAAAAATGCAGAGCAGTGTGCTGCGGCTGCTTGTTAGACCTCGAGTCCCTTCTGTGGGTTTAAGGAACATTTCCGTAAGGATATCCAGTCCCCTTCCCAGTACAATACTAAAACGTAAGTTTAGCTTGAGGTATGCATGGGCAAAAGCCAACGGATAAATATCCGAACAGATTTAAATTTCCTCCTGAAGTAATTCCAAATAGAGCTGTACTGACAAGTACATGATAGTAGATGAGTGTTAGTGTTGTTGTAGTTCTGTATTTTACTGGACTTTGGCCAATCTTAAAGGGACTGAATGAATCTTAAGAATTGGTTGGCTTTATTACTTTTCATTGCTATCTATTTTTTAAAATCTGAATCTTAGCCATTACCATTACTTACTAGGACACCCATTTTAATAAGCACATCTGTTATGCTCCACATGTAGCTTTCAACAATGATAATTGCTGAACTGAACCTCTGTCACAACAGCCCTCTGCATGTCCTCCTTCATTAGATCCATGATCCTTTGTGGTCTTCTTCTTTTCCTCCAGCTCCATCTTCAACATCCTTGGTCCAATAAATCCACTATCCTTCTGCAAATGTCCAAACCATCTCAGCCTTGCCTCACTAAGTGTATACCCAAATTCATCAACCTGAGCTGTCCTCTGATATACTAATTTCTAATCCTATCCATTCTGGTCACTTCCAGTGAAAATTTTAACCTTTTCAGCTCTGTGCCCTCCTCCTGTATTTTTGTCAATATCACAGTCTGCAAACCAAACATCATAGCAGATCTCACTACCAACTTATAAACCTTCCCTTTCACTCTTCCTGTCACAAATCATCCTTGACACTCATGGTTCACCCCAGGGATGTAAACTCTTCAAACATGGGTCAGCTGTGGCTCAGAGTGGTTCGCTTCCAAGCTCCTACAGTCTGCATGTTTAAGTAAGGCAAGATACTGAACTCTAAGTTGTCAGAGTGCGACTGTGTGCAAATGTTTTGTCTGTGTATAAAGAATATGTCTGTGTATCTTAATATGCTTTTGTTTCTTCTCAACACAATTAAGCAGATAGACATTGTGTATGCAAGCATACAGAGGAGGAATTAGCAAGCCTTGTTGTGTTTACTTGCGGTACACTGGCCACAACCCTTAGTTCAGGGTGAATGTTGGTGACACCGGTTTTTCCACTGAGGTGAAGCCTCAACATCGACAATGATGCATCACAAGCACAGTTGAGTGTTCTGTGGTAACAATTACAGCAGCAAAAAAGTCACAAATTTGAAGGTTGTGTGCGTGTCTTCACACTCAAGTCCCTGTTCTGTCAATCAGCACAGGTAAATAAGAACCTGGAGCCAGCTTCACACAGGTGTGCCAGCAGGCAAACGGCAACAGGCACTACCCATATAAACATGCCTATTCTTTCATCCACCTCCTCTTCTTACTACTTGTACAAATTTTCCTAAATCCCCCCAGTGAGGTATCTAATCCTCCAGATGCACCTTTTGTGGGCTTTTTCCTTACAGTAAGAGTAAGTGCATAAAAACAAGTCTGATATCTATAAATGAAGCCTAAAATAACTTTTTCCGAGTAACACACACGTAACTTGTTATTGTCTTTTTGAAATGTTTGTAGAGTTAAACTGATTTCACCTTCTTCAGATCTATCAGATCCTGGCCTGCAGTCACTTGTCGCTCACTTTAAAGCACTGTTCGCTGTAAACAGAATCTCTGCAGCAAAGACAGTGAAAGAAGTCACAATAGAAATGAAGACTTTTGAACAAGAGCCAAGGTTCTCTGAGATTTTAACTGTCATTGTTCTCAATTAAGTAAGCTCGCCCCGTCTTCATTTCTATCGCATCCTACAATCATAGCAAATTACATTGTTACTGTTAAACACACTTGTGATGTAAATGTTCCTTCTTCATTTATCTCCCTTACCTCCAGCCCAATACCCAACAGGGCGCCCTCTGACAGGGTCCCGGTTAGGCTTGTCTGTGAGGGAAAAGTTGGGGTGGTAGATGCCTGCTCTCAGGGTTGTGCAAGTTTAGACAAATGCTTTAGACAGATTGCATCTTCACAGCTTATCTGCACTTTAAGAGACATCAAGCTCAGGTTTGGTTCTGACTAATGTAATTCATTTGGTTCATCACCACAAACATACACAGAGACAGAATGTTAAGAAAGCAGAACCTCAAACTGAAGTTTATCTTAATTGGCCATTTACTGGTCCACATGAACCATCTGTAAGCATGTGTACAGAGTATCCCATTCATATGCACTCAACTGACTTTGAGTTACCAGAACTCAACAATAAATTTATCTTAGATAATTACTTATTGATTTTAAGTGTTATAATCAGTTTGCATTGTACTGAACTTGTGACCTGTTCAGGGTGTACAGCTGCCTTTTACCCTATTTCAGCTGGGGTATGCACAAGTTCATGACTTTAAATCTTTCCCCCATGAAAACTACATTTAACATCGCCTGTACCCTGACCAATTTTGACAATTCAATATATATCAATAAATGACGTGGTTTGACAACCACCCCGCGACCCTCAAAAAGGATAAGTGGAAGCAAATGGATGGATGGATGGGTTTGACAACCATTAGACAACCACGTTCTGAGTTTTTCGAAGGCTAGGCCTAGCAAGCCAATCACCCTCACTAACTTCTGATCCAAACCCAGTTATTTTGTTATGGAATCAGGCCTTTCCTTAACCACTTATCTAATTTCGGGCTGCGTTGACTGCTTTTCTGTTGTAGACTCACATTGGATAAATTTGAGGATCCAAAGTTAGTTTGAGGACGTCACAGTAATACTCATTCGGTCTAATCTAGCAGAAACTGGAGGTCTCATTTCCTTCTTTTTTCATGTAATGTAATGGTGTCATTTCCATTACATTTTTTTTTAGCTTACTGGAGAAAGTGTATTAAAAATTTGAATTCACATTTTTTCACCTGACTTTAAGTCAGTCCCCGGGTTTTTGCCAGTGTACAACATGCAAGCGCTGGGAATTTATTTATTTTTGGCAAATGCTCATTATATTAGCTTATCCATTCTAGTTGATATTTTTTACACATATACAAAAAGCCTGAAATAATTACAGAAAAGAAGAGAAATGTTCCTACTATATACTTTTTTTTACCTGCACAGCTGATATGCAGCCATTCGGGTCTACTAATAGAAGAATATGGTAGGCTATGTATAATTCAGGGCTGTCTCACTGCCTCTTTAAATTCTCTTTTTCCAGTATGTTATATGAGTATGAGAAATAAACCACAGCACCAAATTTGTTCTGTGAATGTGCCGGAACTTATTTTCACCACAAGCCTCGGATGTTAGAGCGCCGTTTGTGCGACTGTCATGGGACTTCTCGCTTCACCAAAATGTACTCTGTAATTTGTGCTGAAAATTCACTGGTGTGGTGAAAAATCAGCAGCAATCGGTACTGTGGTTTACAGCCACACATCTAAAGATCAAATTTGTCCAGCACGAGTGTGACCTTGCAACACAAATGCAGAAAATGCAACACACACACACACACACATAAAATGTGAAACAGGCCAAAAGCCTCCACCAACCATCCCCTGCAGCTCGTCATCTTATTAAAGCAGTGTTCGGCCAAGGAGTGTGGATGGATTTATTGCTGAGAAATTATAGGACGTGCCAGTAGTATAATTGGATTTTAACTGGAAAATGAGTTCACCTTCTGAAAAATCCATTAATATCCATTAACAAATGGTTCATGTTTGTATGTAGACGTGCATCACTGCCGAACCATTTTGGCATCAATGTAGGATGAGTGTTTACTTTGTCACTTATCTATTTACTTTACCTCCTGACAGAGCCTTTAAAATAAACACACACACACACACACACACACACGTCCATTCTTGCCCCTGCTGGAAGGGAAATCAATTAGTGCAAACTGAACTGCGTGTGTGTGTGTTTGTTTGGCTCAGTTAAAGCCACTGACCTTGACTGGTTCATGACCCAGAAACAAAGGCTGCATTTTACACAGGAACAGATTTTTAACTCTTTGCGGTGCTGCTCAGAGCTAAACCAGGCCGTCAGCTTTACAAGACCAGACCTGTTCCCTGCCAGTATTTCCACAGTTTGAACGCAGCTAGAGACACATAAAATATATCCTGGGTGGGCGACTCTGCTGCAAAGCCTTTGTGTTGGCGAGAGAAGGGAAATATGTCACTAATTTAGATTTCTGGACAGTCTTATCCTGCATCAGCTAAGCAACATGTTACTATCAGGGGCAAAACAAAAAAAAAGTCTTCATATTATAATCAGGTTCAAGTTTAACTTTTATTAACAAAACTTTTTTTCACAATAGCAAACCAAATTCAGAGGTTCCAACAGAAGTGAGGTTTACCTAAACTCATAAAGCTGTGTGAACTCACGTCACACGTACACGAAAACACACACTCATCGAATTACTCATCTTCCAAGCACACCATTTATCATGGCAGGAACCTGGTTTTCTATCTGTTTGTGCTTGCTTCACTATCAGCGCTCACAGATAATCAAACTCATCTTCACCTGCCTCGAATAACCGGAAACTTCCTTCCAGTCAGTCTGCAGTAAAATGACTATAACCTACTGTGGTGCACTGCAGAGTGTAAGACTGCGAGCCGAACCGTTTCAGTCGCCCAACAAATGATGTAGTGTCACAAGGTCAGAGGTCATGTTAACAGTCTGTCTTGCTTCTTAAGTTTGTTTTCGTTCAAGAAGGAACGTGATGGATGTTAAACAGAAAACTATACAAAAGGAAGAATGGGGCACAGGAATCAGAGCTCCAAATTTTTCTTCAGTTAAATCAGAAATTTGCCTCCATGTGCAACCAATTATTTTCTGTTATCGCTGCTATCGTGCTTTTATTTGATGGCCCCACATTGCAAAACTATGACTTCAGTATTCTAGCCAACCAAAGAAAATGTTGACTTAAGTGATGAATAAAGCTGTATTTTCTCTTTAACCAATCGACTGCTTGAAGTAGAGGAAGATGTAGGCGTTTAAATCAAGATTAGCATATAACACCCTTCTAAAACAATTAGTAATCATTCCAAGTCTTTTCTTTATTCCTTTATGCTTTAGAATATAAATATTATTATATATATTATAAAGTTAGGTTTGCTTGTAGCCAAATTTAGGTTACTCATGTTGGTTTGCTAGTGATAGTTTTTAATAGCATCAGCTAACATCTTGGGTAATGCTAACTGAAAGCTCAGTGGCAATGTTGATCCAGACCAGGAATAATGCCAACACAAGGATATCAGATTGTGCATATATGCTAGCTTTTTAAGCCTAAATTAATTATAAATGGGAAATTCAAGCTAGCGTTTTAAAAGAAGTCGTTTGATGAGTTAGCGATATGCTAATGTTTGCAAAGTTTGGCCCATTGGTTTTTAACAAGGTGTTACTTAAGATTGGTGGTGATCAATAAAAGTTGAGCAAACACAAACATAATGTTTGCAGGCACCAACAGGTTTAGGCACTTCCACAGAACTCGAAGTAAAGGGTGTTTTCAAAGGTTGTTTGTTCCTCCTGCTGTCAAAAATCATTAATCAGTCCTGACAGGCTTTTGATGTCGAACTTTTCTCCCTTATATATAATACTCATGACTGTCTGGCCAAGGAAAATTGATCAGATGAGAGGAGACTGACCTAATCATCAACCAGTCGATCCTGAAACAATGTCACCTGACATCAAACTGTGTTCAGGAAAATTGATTTGCAAACAATAAGAGAGTCAATAAAGAATTTAGTCCAGAAGAACAACTACTGATATCTATGCCACTGAGCGGAAGCAGTCAGACAAAATTAGATAGTTACAGCACTTTTATCAGCGTATCAACAGGTAATAGCTAAAGTCACTGGTGTGTGTGGAAAAGGAAGCTTGTTTGGCATTACAAAAAATTTGACTAGCTGATCATTATCATTTCTTTTGGCTGTACTGTTAACAGCAGTAGCGGTTTGTTTTTCTAACAAACTGTTTTTAAGGAGAGTGCTACAGAATCAAATCGAACTGGTTTAATTTAAGTTGTGGTGCAGAATGAGAGCATGTTGATTTAACAGCAATTACACAAAAAGATCCATGAAAGCAAAAAGTGTAAAATGCTACAAAGTCATTAGTTCAAGTTAAAAATATGAATGCTGCAGACAATCACATGTCACACTGCTGTGCAACAGCAAAGAACAGCGTAGCTGCTGGCGAGTGGTGAACAAGACATGAAAACTTTTATTACCTTTAAATTCCACATATGTTGCCCTACCTGTAACAAATCCAGTGCTTCTTTTTTGTTTTAAATAACAGACAGACCATTCCGTATGTCTGCAGTGAAATGCACGGCGTGCTGGAATCAGACTCCCGGGAAGACAAATGTGAAGGAGCAGCACTGACACGCTCCACTGCAGGCCAGGCGCTGACACACGACTCAGAAAAGCCTCGAGGCTCGGAGGGATGTTTGGAAAAGGAATGGGGAGAAAAAATGGTGTTGTGTTTATGTAGATGGATGGAGTGTGAATTCACAATCGCATACAAATACACACACATAGACACAGACTCCCACTGAAGCCACAAGTGACCTCCTTTGATTTTGCACTGATTGCATAAATAAGGCTGGCTTCTTTTAAGTATGCCAGCTCCATTTAATAGCTAGACTTGATATATACTGTAGGTACCTGTACAGTTAAAAAAAATAATAATTTAATGAAGTTTTCCACGACACCATTCTTCCAGGGCAAATGATGACACTTTTGGCATTAATTTGTAGAGTGTTAACTGTTGCAAAGCAGCCGATGAGCTCTGCTTTTGAACTTATATCAGTTTCACAGAAGCTGAAAGAGTCCAGTGACAGCAATCAAGTGATGTTCAGCTTTTTTCTAAATGGCACTATTTTAACTAGGAAAGGATCAATCAGTTTGTAGAAAAAATTACAACAAGACAAGACACAACTTCCTAAAATACAACATGTAAAGCTGTTCTGCAAGCTTTATAAAAATTTATGTTTGTTTCAACTAGAGGAACAAGGCTGAGTCAACGTGCACTTTTTACTTTAATGTGCTCTGCTGTCTGCTTATTCAGCTGTCCTGTGTTGCTATCTCCAGCTGACAGACTGCACTCAGTTTAAAGTCCTTTGGATCCTGCATGAACTCTAAGATTTCTTTCTACAAGTCATTTTACATGCAAATCATGCAAAGAAAATCTGTAGTGAGTTTCTTTGCTTTGTCTCTGATCTTCTTACTGGTTAGAACTTACTGAACTGTTTTTCAGTTTGAAAAACATGAAATCACTCTGTGCTGCAATCAGTTTAATCTCAGTTTAACAAGTTTTGAATTAGAACTGGCAGCTCTTCATAGTGTTGCATAGATCGATTTTGAAAAATCTAGCAACAATTAGCAACTCTTATAGCAGGCTTTAGTCTCTTAGTGTTGAAACCACAACTAAACTCTGAAACTGAGAAACAAAGAACACCTACAGATCCTTTGCTCTTTGTTATTCCTCATTTTTTAATATTTTGCTTGGAAAATGAAAATAGGGATTTAGTCTTTTGCCTTAAAAAATGCTTTTTGTAGTTTGTACAATTCCAATACGCTTGAGAATCAAAAATTGTGTGTCAGCATTGCACTGACACACAATTTGTCCCCATTTTTTGACAATTTTATTTTGCCAAAGCTACAATTAAAAAAATATAATTTTAAATGATTTAATTGCTTAGTTGTCTGTTATGATGAAACACTAGATCATCCATAGAGATAAGCGCCTTTTTTAAGTTTGAATGATTCACAGGTCAGCGCTGAGTGGCTTAACAAACAAAAAAAAACATTCTTCTGAAAATATTCGCATTCAGGGACTGGACTGAAAATGAGTGAAAAGAAAGGCCTTCAGAAAACATGGAGAACTATTGCTCAAGACCACGATTAAAAAGAAATTACTTCTGGCTCATTGGATGAAAAATATAAAGAAATAAAGGGGTGGAACAAGACTTAAGTACCGTATATGAAGACTAAAGAACAACAGCTAACGTTAATGGTGCATGAGGCTTATCTATCACCTTCATTTACTGGCAAACTCTGGGCTTAGCAGGACACATCCCATCCTGAACCCCACCATACACCCACTTTTCCTATCCCTTTGAATAATGGCAGCCATCAAATTATATCTAAGAAAGGGGGTTTAGTGAACGCCAGAAGTCTGTGAACTGAACATCAACCCAATCAAGACTCAGCACAGATATATTAAGACCAAACTGCTGTGATTGAGCCTGTGAAATTGCTTCATCAATCCTTGAAACCTCAGTCTGTCTAATATATCCCATCTGTTCTGGGGAAGGGAGTCTGGTGTGTCTTGGCCTCATCCGTGGTATGGAGTAAGGTTTCTGCAGTTGCCTGACCTGCTGACTGCTTGTTTTGGACTTTGCATTGGTCCGTCTATGTTTATGGAGTGTCTTATGCAGCAGTCAATTGACAGACACTAGTAAATCAACACTGACTCCTATCTACAAATTTCATTTCATTTAAGTCTGCCAAGTAAGAGCAAATTTGAGTTAGTTCACCCTAAAGATTAATAAAAATGTGCCATTATTTGCTGTCTCAAAATCAAGCACAGCATTAGTTGCAGCAGTCCCAACATTTGGAGGCCTTGGTAAGGCGCTTTATCCTGCCTACAGGTGCGGCACATCTGCAGGCTGCTTTGCAACCCACCTGCAATTCCACAGAATAATTGATGAGACTTGAGGGTATCCGAACCACAAAACAGATGCTGACTTGCTGCTAACAACTCACTAACACACCCCAAAATAGCACAAAATGTGGATAATTTTAATTTCAGGGCATAACATTATCAAAAGTGTCCAATCTTAAGCATACACACTAACTTTTAAAGTTGAATTTTTATATCTTATGCCATCTGTGTTTGGCATCGATATGAATACATTTGTATACACAGGCTACATTTCCACTATGAACTTCTCTGTTTGCCATTGTTGTTTAAGCTGCTAAACTCTTGATCCACCTCTGTGCTCTTTGAAGTGGAATTCATCTGTGAACAAGATGTCCAAATTAAAAATACCACAGGCTCACCCACAGCCACATTCTGCTATGCAGGCTTTAGTGAGACGGCGATGTAAAGTGCCAAGTCAGATGCATGTGAGACAACAATAATTCAGACACGCAGCTGCTGTCAAACACTGGGGGAGTTTAAATAAAATGTAATTGCCGCTTTTCACCCAAAATGTTGTTGTACCCAGGTAAAGGTTGTTTATCTTGTTTGTTTGTCTAAGAATAAAAAGTCATTCTTGACCAGATTTTCTTTTACTCTGGCTAGCGGGAATTATGAGGAAATAATCCTCATGATCTTACCCATGTTACACATAAAAAGAACAGCTTTAAAGTGGTGACGTGAACAGACGTTTCTCATGAACAGTAATTACTTGGTGTAATTCTTCTCAGCTTTCTGCTCAATTTACTATCCGAATTCCCGTTTTACGGCAAACACTGCAATGCCTTGAAAAAAACATGCTTTGGCCTTTGAGTTTTTTGTCAC
>VURO01021365.1:0-16500 GCA_015108175.1 Pelvicachromis taeniatus
CTGTTTGTGCTGTGGGCGGAGAAAAGGCTTCCTCTGCATCACTCTCACATACATACTTGTGTAAAGTGTGCCGAATGGTTGAACGATGCACAGTGACTCCATCTGCAGCAAGATGATGTTGTAGGTCTTTGGTGCTGGTCTGTGGGTTGACTCTGACTGTTCTCACATTCGTCACTTCTGTCTATCTGAGATTTTTCTTGGTCTGCCACTTCGAGCCTTAACTTGAACTGAGCCTGTGGTCTTCCATTTCCTCAATATGTTCCTAACTGTGGAAACAGACAGCTGAAATCTCTGAGACAGTTTTCTGTATCCTTCCCCTAAACCATGATGGTGAACAATCTTTGTCTTCAGGTCATTTGAGTTGTTTTGAGACCCCCATGTTGCTGCTCTTCAGGGAAAATTCAATGAGGAGGGAAACTTACAATTGACCCCCTTAAATACTCTTTCTCATAATTGGATTCACCTGTGTATGTAGGTCAGGGCTCACTGAGCTTACCAAGCCAATTTGAGTTCCAATAATTAGTTCTAAAGGTTTTGGAATCAATAAAATGACAACAGTGCCCAAATTTATGCACCTGCCTAATTTTGTTTAAAGTACATCCAATAAACTTCATTTCACTTCTCAAATATCACTGTGTGTGTCTCCTATGTGATATATTTAACTGACATTTTTTGTCGTAACAACCAACGATTTATACAGGAAAATCATGATGATTAACAAGGTTGCCCAAACTTTCGCATCCCACTGTATATATATACACAGACACACCTGTATACACCTACCTGCAAATACTTATATGTGTAGTTACACATATGGAGATTCAAATACTACTCAGTTCTTAATAAATTAGATTAGATTAGATAAAACTTTATTTATCCCGAGGGAAATTCTTTTAAAGTCCTTCCTCATCCAATTTCTTTGTGAAATTTGTTTATTTTAATACATTTGTTAAATAACAACAACTGTTAGTCACCAAATGGTCTTGTGCTGGACCATTACAACGTGAAATGGGTCATATTTGTGAGAGGAGTTTCTTAGCTCAGTAAGATGATAAGTGGTCCTCAGTAACATGAGTGAGTGAACGGCTGCAATATACATCTTCTTTTCTAGGATATAAACTGTGGTGTCCTGGCTGATAAACCACTGAACCACCAGCTTCCAAACAAGGAGTGACGCAGCTGGGGAGTCACACACCGCCACCAAAGGAAACTGTTCATTGGCTAAAAAAGGACCCGCTCAAAGTGATAATAACAGAACTGCTTTGGTTCAGAGCAATGCTAAAGGAATCTAAGTAGATTGTAGTTTGTTTTGTTCTATGAAAACTATCACACTTCATTGTTCATATTTTTTTTTTCTTTTTTTTAAAAATCTGTCTTGTTTTGGATCATTCGCGATCAGAATTATTATCTGAATTATTATCTATTTGTTTATATTTCTGAAATAAACACAGGAAGAAAGTGCTGCGTTTTGGACTAGTAGATAACATCTAATTTACTCCTAGTTTTTTGCACACCTGCTGCATCCCAGAATGCAAAGCATACCTAGCTAAGTGAAGGTGTTTAGCTCTCACCATCAACAAACTGCTATGGAGTTCTTTTGGAATTGAATTGAGACTACTTCCTCCAAGGGGTCTTGGTGTGGTTGTTTTGGTCTGAATGACCATAAAGTGCACAACGTGAGCAGACAATAACATAAGTGCATAACATGAAAGACAATTCTCAGACCACAGTACACAGTGGGACTACCATAGACTGTATAATAAAAGTGATTGTGGTCACTGAGACATGATCCATTAGTTTTTTCTTTCACTCCTTCTATGTGAATGAAGCCAACTATGTCCACTGTGAACGGCCATCTTTGAACAGAGGCGGCGGTTTACGACACCAACTGTCTGCCATCTATAATCCTGTTTTAAGATCCCTTTCCAGAAGCCTTAACGCCCACTCACATCCTTGGCCTTTTGATTTCAGGAAATCACATGATAGGGTGGAGCTAGGTTTAACAATGAGTTCACCCGAAACCTTGGCTGATTGTGACCTACACCCATTTTCACACCTTGGCTCGTGTGATTAGGTAGAGGATCAACAGGGGGTCTTGGGGGACACTCCCATAGGGCTTAAATCTGGGTCTCCCCACCATTTGAACTTAGAACTGAAGAAACGTCTCAGATGAGAGGTGAAATGTCTTCAAGGAAACTTAAAGAAGTTCAGACGATTTTCTTTCCAAGCTCCTTAGACTATGATGACCTGGATGACTGAGAACCTTCACAGACTAATCCAGCAGTGGTTGTATTTGGATGAACGAGATGAGTTATAATTAACCAATAAGGACTCAAAGACAGATGTGAATAAACTACTTACATGATGGAAAGCAGAAGTCCATTAACAAAGAAATGACAATGAAACGTGAAGTAAACCTGAGTAAAAAACAAGAGACAAAATGACTGTCAAAATAAAACAGGAAGCAACTAAACATGGAAAAAAAAACAACACACAGATGGCAACTTAAGCAAGAGGAGACAAAATAAAAATGATTAATACCAAAACATGAAGAAACAAGAAAACAAGAAACATCAGAGAAAACAAACTAAAAAATAACCAAACAGAAACCCTCAAACACAACAGTAACATCCAAATAAAATCCCACTGAAACCGAAGACAGCTGGACAGTCTGTTGGTACAATTAATTGCACAGCAAGTCGTATTATTTCTCAGATAACTGCATTAAAAAAATTTCCAAATGGCACCAACAGCACAAACATAGTCCAGACGTCGAGTTCAGAGACTCCAGCTGACCAGTTATTTTGCTAAATAGACTTAATTATCAACTGTACTACAGCCTAAATTTCAAAGTCACAATTTCTGGCGATTTGGTTGGACATAGTTGCCATAAAAGTTGAATATAATATAAAGTACTGATTTATATTAAATACACAGTTCAGGCTTCAAAGCTCAGCTCTTTTAATTAACAGATCATGACTCATTTTTAGACCTTAAATGTGGTTTTAATAAAGAGGTAACACAGTAGGAATCCCAGCTGAGCTGACAACAACACTCCCATTCAACAGTGAGAGGCTCAACTGCTGAAGTTCACACAAAAGGTTTGTTGTAGAGATTAATTTGTTGATATAGCGAACATGTCTACTCTCAGACTGCCTCTTGCTTCCAGGAACTTTGGGTTTTGTGTAGCTGTGAGCGATACACAAACGCACACACTGTGCTCAAGCGTCCATGAGTCACCACAGTGACGCACGCCTGCTGAACATTTGCTGTGTGCTTCAGCGTTTCATATGTACATGATGGCAAAGGAAGAAAGAACTGTAGAGCTGAAGCGGGAAAACCAGCCTCGAACATTTTATGTCCGTATGCTCCCGTGTTGCATTCATGATCAGATTTTAAGGGGAATTAAAACAAAGCACAACAGTCTGTGCTGTAAGCTGAATAACTAAATGTTCCATGTTTGTAGTCTGTGTTTGCAGTGCTCAGTTTGATTCTTTTGCAAGGTTTGATACAAAAAGCAGGCACACTCACGTCTGTCAGGTTTATTATGTGCTTATAAGAGGTTAGCAAGCTTGGTTAGCAAGCTTCATCCGTAAAGCACCAGCAGCACAAACATGGTTTGGAGGTCAGCTACAGCCGCCTCTGTCACTGTCCACCTGTCAGTCAAAGCAGTGACATCTCTAACAGATTTCAAACATGTTTATTCCTGCTGTAAAAGTGGACTGTTTAACATGGGAGCCAGCCTCAAGTGGACGTTAGAGGAACTGCAGTTTTTAGCACTCCATCGTTGGCTTCCTTTTTTTAAGCTCCAGAGCTTAAAAGTTGGTTTGGAACAAATTACTTTTTTACTGCTGTAGGCTTCATGATGTCCATCCCAACCTCCTCCTAACGCCCACTCTATAACAAATTACCTGTCCTTCTTTTGTTCTCCTGCCATAATTATTACAGCTGCTAGAGGGACGATTGATGCAGTTTAAAAAAAAAAAAAAAACTGCAAGAGCTGAGTTAATAGTTTTGCATTCTCAGAATAATGCTTTAGGGCAGGTCCAAGCAAAGGAACTGCTCCAATAGGATGGTTTTCAGAGAAGAAAAAAATGAACTTACTCTGGGGCGGGTACTTGTTCTAAATCACCTAAACTAGTCATGAAAGTGTTTACTGGTGTCACAGATCTAGTGAGAAGTGGGGTCAGTTTCCAATAGCATTCTATACAGTAATACTCCTTTTTTAAAGCAGATTAACTGCCCCCTGCCTGCCAGTAGAAAGAATGCAGGATTGAATCTTAAACCTTGTGACAAAAAGCTTTTTGAGAAACAAGATTACATTAAATAGTGATTTTAATGTTTTTCTGGAACATTTACACTTCAGACAGACAAACATGTCTGCCAAGTCATATTTTTCTAAACCTAACCTTAGCTGGATGAAATGATATTACATAATTTGTGAAAATTTTCTTGTCTTTCATTAATTTTGTCTTTCCCGCTGAGTCTTACTTAAATATATATGTTTCTACGTATAGAAAAAATTACTAATAAAGTCAATAATATTCTTCTTTATCTTCCCAGTTAATGTAGAAATAGCTTATCAAAGGATATATACCTGACTAATCTCAATAATCTGAAGGTGCATCAGTTATTCTATCCTCACGTCCCTCCTTATGTCCTAAGTGTGAGGATGCAAGTGGTAGAAGCAAAGGATGCATAAATGAGAAGAATCTCAATCGAATGAATCTCAAGAGTCAGAAGGACTAAATGAAAGTGAAGGGAATGTGTGCAGAGCCAAAGGAGGAGAGGGAGGAGGGGGAGGAGGTGCAGGATCAATATCTAATTTCAGTGCTGAGCTCACTGTAGAGGCTTTTCCAATAAGGCTGGGATGGAACAGCAAAGTTTGACTAGCTGTGTATCTCTGTCTGCCTCTTGGTGCATCTCTGTTTGTCTCTTTGTCTTTTCCTTCTGTCCGTCTCTCCATCTGCAGCCTCATGGGTGGACCACACCTCCATCTGGCTTTAGGTCCACTATGAGTGGTGTGGACTGACTAACACAGGCTCAGAGGGTTATTTTTAACATCTTAACATCCACCAAGTCACTGGGTAAGGGGATTTGTATTAGGTTAACATCTAGCTCTTTTTATAGACACAAAAAGCAAACAGCCAAACAAATGACCCCCAAAACCCCACATGAACTCATATTCTTTTACTTGTTTAGCTAACTCAAACATTAATACCAAACCACATCACTGAATGATCTGATTAAAAAAACTTTATTGCAGATATTTATTACTTATGAACACATTATTGTATATTTGCAGTGTGTCCCACAAGTGGATTTTCTTGTGTGGGTTTCATGGGTATATTTTCAGACTTATTTGGATTATTTTCATGTATTTGAGACAACACCACAATCATTTTCCTAGAGGACAGTATCCATGCTCTTATTCTGGCCAGTCCCAAACAATAGGCTCATAAGACTCCAACTCATCTGTTTTAGACTGTAACTGGTGATAGTTACTATTGATGTTGGTCTGCTGGACCAAGAGAAACTACAACGTCCCAAGGATGAATTAGTTAATCTCAGGTACTTTGCCCCATGTTTTTCCTCCTGTGTAATTTTATGCAGGCTTTATAACATGAATTTAAAATATAACTTCATTACCTTCACCTATGGTCACAAGCTCTGTGTGGTGAACAAAGTAATGTGTGCATGGATGCAAGGAGCTGTCTCCAAAGGGTGGCTAGTCTCTCCCTTTGAGATAGGGTGAGGAGTTCAGTCATTCAGGAGGGACTCAGGGTAGAGCTGCTGCTCCACATCAAAGGAGCCAGATGACGTGATTCGGGCATCTGATTAGGATGCCTCCTGGGCGCCTCCTCAGCGAGTTGTACTGGGCATTTCCAACTGGGAGGAGGCTCCTGGGTAGACCAGGACATGATAAAGAAATTACGGAAACACCTATGACAGACGAACTGGCCAATATGTAACAAGTGCCATTTGTTATTCAATCAGCTGTTAAAACACAACCAAACCGCCTACCCTTACCCTAACATGACATGGGTCACCAGACACTTGGTGGAAGTTTACTGATTAAGAAATATTGCTCATCTTGACACCAACTCCACAGAATGTGTTGAAAGGTCTGAGAAGCCAACAAAGACCTGCCTTAAACCTGGATTCTTTCTAACAACCAGCAGTGGTTACTCCTCTGGTTACAAAAATTGGGTAGAAGAAGAAAATTACACTTCTTCTCTTTGATTTATGACCTTGGTAAACTGCTGTTGTAAAGTTTGAAATTATGGTAACTTGGTAAATGATGGACTTCATTTGAGTCCAAAAGAAAGATAAAGCAAAGTAGCCTATAAGCAGTCTCCCTCTGATCCCGCAAAGGATCTGATTGACCAACCGAGGGATGGTAGCAACCTGCTAATTATGAAGTAGCACTGCCCCTCTTTTAGCCTCCTTAATTAACAGTTTCCTAGCCTTATTGTGTTTGAGTCAAAGGTTTATTTAAATTGCCAGTAACCTCTTATCAACCAGGGAGCTGTCATTAAGTGTTTATAGGTATTCTTATGAATGTGTTCTTATGACAGTTGGCAGCTGAAGGAATGTACCTCACCTCAGCCTTTCATATTTGATGAAAGTCTTGCTCTGATGAGTGTTTCAAAAGCCCATTTTATAGTTTATCATCCAGAGTAACTTACAGGATTGAACAGCCTCAGCAATGCAATGGACCCACCAAGCTTTGGTCATTTCTTTTCTCTTTCACTGCAGTCCAAACCACAGCAGTGAGTGCAGAATGGAGGAGTTTGAAGAGGCAAGTTTACCTTCCTGAAATATTTATAAGAAAATGCACCAGTGCAACTCTGCAGCAGCCACAGCCGCGTTGTTGCCTCTCAGCTGTTAGGCTCTTGCTTTCTTCACATTGCTTTTTGCTTTTTTGGCCATTGTGCACCTGGAGTCAGGTTTAACTGGGAAAGTAATCCATCACCTCATCCCTATAAACACCCACCCCACGTGGACTTCAAGCAAACGTGACTTATAGTGTTTTATTTATCTGAATGAAATCAGACCCAATGTAAGTTCACGTTTTCATATTCATTCAGCCCGCTATAACTGCAGCCCTTGAGTCATAACGTAATGAGCAGCAACACATGCAACTGACTTTGTATTCATTCTCAACGATAACATAACATTTTCAAAGCCCTGCTCATCCTCGGGTCATTAAAACCCTCAAATTCCCCAAAACAATACAAAGGCCACGACCTCGGTCTCTTCAGCGGAGGCCCTGCTGCCCTGAAGACATCTTTGCAGATCAGCTGTGAACCAGCTTATCTCTGGTGGGTCTTTAACATTTCACATTCCAACATCCAACATGACATTTCCCTGACTTGACGATGCAAGATGGATATATAGCTCACATTATCATACTCATGCCAAGGTTATTTATAAGTTCAGTGTTGTAGGCGTTTCACATGATACCGAACCACCCTGGATTTGGCTTGTTGTAATTATTGACCTGTCTTTATTGGATAATTCTTTCAGTTACACAATGCTTCAGGGTTTTCTTCCAATCAAATCCCCCCTCAGTGGTTTAGTGGCATGGTTTTGACCTCCAGGGCTGAAAAACGAGGTCAGTTCTTCTAATGTCCATTTGAGGCTTGCTCCAAACATGAGTCAGTCCCCTTAGACTTCCATGTTGTAATGTCCAACTTTACAGCAGAAATAAACATGTGTGTAGCTGACCTGTTTAAGGCATCAGTCATCCCTTAGTGACCCTCTCTTAACCAGTAGCAACTAGTGGGGTTGCTAGGGAAAACAGTGTATTCCATAACTTCTAGCAGGTTGCCGTGGTCACCAGTGAAGCTGTGTAAAACATCAAAACGTGCAATGAAAACTGAAAGCAAAGACAGTTTGCTTTCAAAAGAAAAGTTGCACCTTTTGAAATGTGTTGGTTGCAGTGGTAAGGAGCAACTTTTTATTTTTTTTAGTCCATTGAAAAGAGTAAATGGCACGTGACAAGTTGGCGTCCTACATGCAAACTACAGGTGACCTCAGTAATCTGCCAGCAACCAAAACAATCGCAAAGAGGTTATTGATGCTGAATCCTTTATGAGACCAATTTCAGCCAGAACAGCCTGCAAAGTCTAGCAACACTCGCCAGCCAGTTGGGGAATACCCATTTTCCCCCAGAGAGTGGATGTTGCTGAGAGAAACGAGGTCACTGACTGGTCTGTAAGACCCTTCCTCTCAGCAATCTCACTGGTTAGAGTTAGATGGGAGCCACAGTATATAAGAGATGACTATAACCACCTTAATGTGACCTATTGGCTTTTGAGGTGTTAGCAGCATTTTATCTGCTGTTGTGGTGGTTTGGTTTTTAGCCAGAAGTGACCATATGCAATGTACAGGTCCAAAGACACAAAATGGTCCAGTTCAGGGACTATAATTAGCCAAACGCTAGCAGCATCCACCTGTGTCTCTAACTTTAAGACATAACAAAATCCAAACATGTCAGGTGTATAAATATTTACCTTCTGTACAGCTTAGCTCCAGAGACCAAAACAGTTTTTGCAGCAGCCTGTAAACGTGATTATTTATGCTGTAGAGCTGGACATTTTAACACAGGAGTCTATGGACTCACATGCTGAAGCTTCAAGTGGACATTAGAGGAACTGCAGTTTTCAGCATCGGTTTAAATGTCCTCTTACAGCCGTCGGGTTTGTGATGCTGTTGCTTTTTAGTGCATTTTAATGCAATCATCTGAAAAATAATACCTTGATATGTGTTTAGTTGTACTTAGAGACCGTCCAAGAAGTCTGAGCTCCAGTTTTGGGAGTAAATTTCTAGGATTTTATTAGTTGATACGAATTAACAGATATTCATACAGTTTTTGGATGCTACTTTGAACCATCTCATCCAAATATGAGTTTGAGTTTGGCCACCTTTGACTCTAAAGTCAACCAAAATGCTAACCAAGAAGCTTCAAAATGTATAGGTGGGTGGGGTGGGTGGCATCACAGTGGTTATGTCCTTCCTTTACTTATGTATAAACCAGCAGAATACACCCACACCAAAACCTAAGGCTGGTCTCACATTAGCTTCAGTCGCTCTTTAATATGAGTCCCTGACGTGGCCAATGAAGCCCCTACCAGAACATTTCCACCAGCAGGCTTAGTTTGACCTTCTCTGTTCCTCTTTCTCAAAGGCCCGGTCTTTGCCCGAGCACTCATCGTCAAACATCTCTTTTTTCTGGCACAGTCTCCTATTTACTGTTGCTCGAGGTGCTGAATTTACTGGAGCAGCTAGTCTTAAATAAATAAATAAATTGGTAACCATGCTACATCACTTGTAGACAATTTCCCATTCAGTGGAATGATTGATTTCAAGTGGTCTAAATATACTATTATTAGCCTGTTACTTAGCACTGTTTGGCAGGTATCTCTCTCTGTGTGGGGCATTTATACAGTCTGTGCACGTAGCTTCATCACGCCACCCTCTCATCCTCATTTGGTCACTTCTGACTCCAAGTCAGCCAACATGGTGTTGACCAAAACGCTGATGCTGGGGCTTCAAAACGAGCCCAACACCAGTGGGTAACATCAGTGATGGTGATTTAGAGCATGAGCACATGGCTTCACACTGAAAAAAGAAGCAAATTTAACTCATAACTGGCAGCTCGACCGAGTCTGGCTGCTGGGTCTCTTTCAAATTTATGACATGCAGACTTTGTTTAATTCCTCTCGGTTCAGTCTTGATATGGATATGATGCACACATCAGGCAGTGAGAAACAGGATGATTTTTGGCCACTTTAAAGCTCCTAAAGGGAAATCAATGAGTAGAAACTGTCAGCTATGAAGGACACAGAGGAGGAAAAATGTAAACTTGAGAGTGGAGTGGACTGCTTTACGGAAAAAGCAGTAATGAATCTTCTCTTTGTCTTTTTCATGTAAAAGTAACAGTAACAGCTGTTTGTGTGCACAGTACATGTTTCCTGAGCCTACAGTATGCTGTACATACAAACATGTGTCATATCCTCACAGAGCATCCCAGTTTTCTCATGATTGTTTGATATGTGCCGTCCCTGCAGGTTTACTGAGGTTTGCTGTGTGTTCAGTGCAGGAATGAACAGATCTTCAACACTGAATCCTCAACTGTGGCAAAAATGAACCTTTTTCTCTCTCTCTTGTTTTCTTTTGCACTGGAGCTCCTCTCACTGGTGACCGCAGGGACTGACTGCGTGTCGCCTGAAAGCAGCAGCGGAGCGGATGTGAGTGAAACCCGGGATTATTTTCACAATGGTTTTAAATATTTCATAGAGAAGGCCTTTCTCTGGAGGTATAAAACAGAAGTAATCAGTTATATTTTTCATGAGTGCACATGTGCAGGAATGTGGATGGTTTTATCTGTGCTGTGCAAATGCTGAGGACTGGATGCAGATTGAGACTGGCTCTGTAGACTGAATTTTCCAAATCATCACAGTGAAGTGAAGTTCTCCACCTTTTCCCTTTTTTTCCCTGTAGCTCTATACTGCACTGCCCTCCTGTGGTTCATTGAAAACACTGCAGCTCCACCATGAAACTGCACCTCTTTGTAATTTGAGTAGCTGAGGTGGATTATTATTTCTGATTTCATTTCTCATACATCTTGTGTGAAGAGGTGAAATAGTTGAGCATGGACCTGTGCGGGCAGTGAAGGGTGGTAGTCATGATTGTTGGCTCTGCCCAGCAAGATTGCCCAGCAAGCTCTGCTCTGAAAAATTTAAACACTGTATAGTGAAATTTTCTCTTCACTTTCTAGCATGAGCTGTGCGTCATATACAAACTGAACTCGGGAAATGCGATTTAAGTAATTTGCTGCCCAAACAACAAACGTGAACTACGGTTTTTGATTTCAAGGAAGGTTATGTTTTTACATCTCTGCAGTTTTATTTGTCACGTGTATTGTGTGTTTTTCTATATTGTCTGTAAGTGTATAAATGCCTTTTGTACATGGGTCAATCTGGAAAAAGAGATCTGACTTTCAATGAGACAACCTGATATCATTAAGGACTATAACTCCACTGCGTAACCGTGAGATTTATTCATTTGCTGTTAACATTCCAGCTAAGTTTTAGAATTAAAAAGATGGTGGTGCTGTTTTTAAAAGAAAAAAGAGGATGTATCCATCCATCCATCCCTCCCCACCTCTGCAGCTGTTCCAGTAAAATACTGAGGTGTTTGCAGACCAGTGGAGAGAATTTAAACTCCATCAGCCTCCTCCACATCCAAAATATCTCACCTAGGAGGCATCCAGGAAGTGACGATGCCTGAAGCAGAAGCAGATGCCTGAACCACCTTAACTGGTTTCTTTCATTGTGGAGGAGGCTTTAATGACCACCTTTTAATGATGCCTCACCTTAATACAGTGACAGTAATACTACTACTACTACTACTACTACAAATACTGCTACTACTACTACAGCAGAGTAGAGCTGCTGCTCATGCGTGTTGAAAGGAGCTGAGGTTAGGACACCACCCAAAACAAACCCAGAACCTGCTGGAAAAATGTTGTATCTCATTTGGCCTGGGAACACCTTGGGATCCTCCAGGAGGAAGTGGAAAGGGCAGCTGGGGTGAAGAACGTCTCTAATACAGACTTCAGGTATGAAAATAATAATAATAATAATAATAATAATAATAATAATAATAACAACAATGATAATGATAATTAGTTTCATTATATAATTTCTTACATCAAGAGATGACTGGAACCACTGAAAACTGTATCCTGGTTTTTAATGGCTTGATGCATGCTCAATAATACAGGTAAGTAAATCCCAAAAAGTTGATTCTGTTCATCTGGATGTCGTGTTTCAGTGGGAGAACCGTTTCGTCACTCATCCAAGCGACTTCTTCAGTCTCAGCTGACTGCAGGTTTCCCCAACCTTATAAACAGTACATTTGCACAATGACTGAAACTAGCACCACTGAAGGAGCTATGGGCTGGGTCCTGGTTTTTAAGGTGAGGCAGACAGGTGTGGAGCCTTTTTGTTTAATGCTCGGCTTTATTTCACTTGTCTTGCCCGGTTCTTATAGAAAGTCATAATAAGTGACCCTGACCAGAAGCAGAGCTGATCCTGAGCAGTGTTTAATGTTTCATCCTGGGTCTGAAATTACAGTACCTGGTTCAAAAGCACAGGTGAAAGAAGTGAGTCCACGATGGGCAGCAGGGGGCGCTGTGGCCGCTTCTTCTCCCAGGAAACCACAAGAGGAAGTGACGTAGTGCGTGTGACGGTCTCAAATAAAAAAGTAAAGCACGGCGGACACCGGGAGTGGGTTCACGAGGGGCTGAGGAGGGAGCGGGACCGGGCGCTGACTCCAGACCAGGTCGGTGTGATCACGGAGAGTGAATCTATCGGGCTAATAACTGACAGATTCGGGTATTTAACACCGGAAATAACGTAACGGCGGCGGCTAGGCGCAAGTTAGCACGTGCAGAGCTGACAGAGCCGTCAGGCGAAGGGGAGAGAAAGTACGTAAAAAGTGACAGAGGGCGACAGGTGGAAAGTTTCTGGTTAAAAACGGCACAAACAGGCAGTTGTTTGTTGTTGTGAGCAGGTGTGGGAGGCAGATATAGGTGCAGCTGTCACTTTAAGAAGACATAAAGTTTATTAACTGCTCGGTTAAATCAAATCATCATAAAGAGTCATTTAGCTCCATTTATACAGTTACTCAGATTTGGGGAAAATGCTGGTTGTAAAAAGCGAGTATTTCGTTCTGTAACTTTAAATCGGTTAAAGGAAGAAAAAATATGTATGAAAACTGTACAAAATCCTGGCAGTGATTACGTCCACAGCCCTAGTGTGAAGTATTATTAATAATAAATAGCAGTTTTATGGTTTCGTGTAGCTGCTTCTTTCTGTAGTTGTGCTGTTCCTGTGTGAAACACAGAGGTGCAGGGTGAGACTAAAAACACAAATGCTCTGCACATTTACACCATCCACTCTGTCCTGCTCACAAGACAGGCGCTGACAGCTGAACTGCAGCCACATGATGCCTTATTTGGCCTGTGCGTGTGTATATATAAGTGTGTGTCTGTGTATGTGTGTTCCTCTTTCATGATGAACAGGTGATGGACCTCATGTCCGGTGCCAGAGAGTGAGGTTTGTCGCTCAGAAACAGGAACTGCGGGCCGGTGTGGCCTGTTTATTTCTGGGCAGGTGTGTCTTCATTTATTTTTAGTTTGGCTTGCTCTTCTGTCAGGAATGGAGACAACAAAAAGCATTTTGCTGTCATCATAACAAAAAAAGCAGCACAACTAAAACAATCTGCCATCCTATCTATTGTTGCTATTTATTGTCAGAGTCAGTCCGACCATGAGCTGAAGCTTGAAACAGCTGCGTGACCTCAAGGATGCCACAGCAGAGATCTTTCTGGATCTTTTTTAGAGCCACTGAAGTGCAGACGCCAAATAAAATCCAGCCATTTCACCCACCAAAACTGGAGCTCAGACTTCTTGGATGACTTGTTATTATCATTAACCGCGCATCAGCGAGATGATTGAATTAAAAATGCTCGAAAGACAGCACAGATGTGGTCCAGAGGTCCTGTTCACAGAGCACCACGCCCCTAATAATGCAAGCTTTAAGTCTTGCAGCATAAACAAGTGGATATACTGTATAGGGAAGGACCACACCCAGCTGGTTAGAGCAGCTGAACTTTCAAAATAAGAGTAGTCGGTGACATTGCACATTTAACCTCTTTCAAAAATCCTTAAGTCTCTTGATGTTGACTGAAGCTTTTTTTTTTTTTCTTCATGATTCGGCCATCGATTGGAGTTCACATTTTTGTGTGTTTCCTTTTAGGATGGGGGACATAGTCGAGGATGAGTCAAGTTTCTACTCCAACGCTGAGGACTACTGGAAGGATATCCCGCCCACGGTGGACGGCATGCTGGGAGGCTACGGCAGCATCTCCAGCATCGACATTAACGCCTCCAAGGCCTTCCTAAATAAATTCCTTGGTGTAAGAACTTCTAATAAGACTGTAGCATGTTTGAGTTAGCACAGAGTACAGGGAATTCACGGCTTTCAGATATTTGAGTAGTTGTTAAAATATAAGATGAAAAACCAGAGAATGAGAACTTTTGTGTGCCATCTGACATGCAGATCTGACCCTTGTAGGGTTCTCAAGTGAATTATTATCGTTGTGCTTTGGATTATATGCACGAAAAACTCATTATTTTGTAACCTGTCGATAAAAATGGGTGATAACACCTGTATGACCTTCAAAGGGAGCGAGTGCTGCTGTTTCCTTGTTTGTGATGCCGTTGAATCTGAATTGTGCTTTGCTCGGGTCTTTGTGTAAACCCTCGTCATCTTTTTTTTCTCTTTCCACTGCAGGATGGTGAGGGGAAGACGGGCTCGAGCTGCGCTCTGGACTGCGGCGCAGGCATTGGGAGGATCACAAAGCGCCTGCTGCTGCCGCTGTTCAAGACAGTGGACCTGGTGGACGTGACACAGGAGTTCCTGGACAAAGCCAAGACGTACCTGGGAGACGACGGCAAGAGGGTGGGCAACTACATCTGCTGCGGCCTGCAGGATTTTGTGCCGGAGAGCGGGCGCTATGATGTCATCTGGATCCAGTGGGTTATTGGTGAGTCTGAGTTGGCCTGTTCAGATGAGCTAAACTTTCCTCAGTCTAATGCATTTTTTTTTTTTTTTATTCTTCCCACCTTTAGGTCACCTGACAGACGACCACCTCATAGACTTCCTGCGCCGCTGTCAGAAGGCACTGCGGCCCAACGGTCTCATCGTCATCAAGGACAACGTGTCGTACGAGGGTGTGATCCCCGACGAGGTGGACAGCAGTGTGTGCCGCGATCTGAACATAGTGTGCAGTCTGGTGAGCAGAGCCGGCCTCCGCATCGTCCATCAGGAGCAACAAAAGAACTTCCCGAAGGAGCTCTACCAGGTCCACACGCTGGCCATCAGATAGAGGACGAGCGGCGAAGGGGGCTGAGCTTTAAAAAAGTCTGTTTTCTATCTTGGGTTGCTCTCTAACTGTGGGCTGTGTCATTTCTGGGGTCACTGCAGTGTCAGGTAATGATTGTTCCTGCTATAAAATATTTCTGCATCCACCCACAAACGTCACTTCCTGTGCAGGACTTTGAGGACGTCTGCCGGATGCAGCTGCGCCGCCGTCTCCTAACAGTATTATCTAACGGACGTTTTCTCCGTGAAGATTTGCTGCTTTTATATATCAGAGTATTTTTAAAAAGCTCATTTTAAGGAAAATGTAATGGACATTTTTGTTACTTTTAGACATTTTATAGGAAAAATGTCTAAAAATACACCAAACAGCAGATTAACAAACAATAAAATTGATGTATTTATTGCACCAGTTGATTATTGATCTGTAAGGCTGGACGTTCTCTTCAAGGTGTTTTTTGTTTGTGTGAACGGTTAGCTAAGTGAGTGGTTGTATCCAGGTTATCAGGTTTGTAGTACGACTCCTGAAACTCTGCCTAATGATGCACGGGAGAAAAAAAGCACCACATGCGTCTGGTGGACGGTGGCTCAACGGGGGATGCTGGGAGTTGGAGTGTAGTAGGATTGTATGAAGGGGCGGGGTCAGTGCTGATAGCCATTTACCTCAGGGAAGCTGAAAGATAAAAAGGAGGAAACTGAGTCTGGGTCCTGTGTTTCTTTACTTTCTGTTCACAGCACACCAACCAAAGATGTTTATTTACTTTTAGAAAGCATCTGTGAAGCTGCATCACAATTGGCTGTGCAGTTTCACATCACAGTTAACTGAAGCCATGCCCACATCCGGCTTTGAATAGTGTTTAGATAAACAATTCTCTCTTTATGCATGATTTGATTGGTGATGATTAGTAGCTTAGACACTGGAGTACTCATAGTCGGCTAATAGCCTGACCATGGATGCGTCTAATTTTCAGGAAGAAACTAGAAACAAAAACACTACGGAGTTTTATCCAGACAGTGTGTGACGTATTTTACTGAATGTTTATAGGTTCATTTAAGAGTTTAGGACTTCACTGATGTACAACGCTGTTTACTTGGTTTCACTTTCTGGTCAACACACTTAATAAAGCTCAAGAAAGGCAATAAATACTTTACAGATTACCACTATAACTCCTGTTCAGTTAGAATGAACATGCCCTTTATCTGCAGTGCATACAGTCCCTTTCAAAGGGTTTGTGACTAAAAGTTCACACCAGATGATTTCATACAGGTTGGATGTTATCAGGCAAACTGTTGTGATGAATTGTGATCACCACCAGCTCCTGATGCCACAGACAATCAGAAATGGAGGCAGGAAAGAGGAAGAGAGCAACTTCCTTGTTCCATAAACGTTTCTGTAACTTGATTCCAGCTGTAGGATGTAATCTTCTCTGTCCTGTTAGTGGGTAATATTCAGTGATGTTGTACATCAGAGATTCTGTGGTGACTAAAGTATGTCTCCCCCCCCCCCCCCCCCCCCCAAAAAAAAAAAAAAAAAATATTACGC
>VURO01021365.1:17018-40808 GCA_015108175.1 Pelvicachromis taeniatus
GGGAACGCCTTGGTGTTGTCTGGGGCCTGGGTCTCCTCCATGAATGTTTCACACACTGGGGGAGGGAGCTACGGCTCCCCACACCCTCTGATAAATCATTACACGGAGAAGCCTTTTTGAATACAAGCGCGCTCGTCCACACAGGTGCACACACGGGTGTTCAGAGACACAATTTACACCTTCACTGGCTGCTGTTTTGGAACACACTATGTGCTAGAAAAAAAAAGAAAAAAGTAGTGTGTAGAAAAGATGCAGTTGACGCTAAAGCCCAACTCTAAAAGCACCTGAACCCACTAACAGACCCAAAGTGTGAACTTTCTGTGAGGTGAAATGATGTCGCTCTATGAAGTGCCAAACGGAGCTTTTGGTTATTCCTTCATTCTTTGGAATGAGTTGATTCTGACTGCTGGACAGATCCCAGTGCAGTCAAAAGGCTGTTGGGGCCGGGCGATCACGACCACGTCTCGCTCTGAAACCGACCCATCTTCTCCATGGCCGCCAGCATCTGCTCGGCTTCCTCAGCGGACACGCCTCCCACCTGCTGGAACGCCTCTTTGAGGGCGTCGCACACACTGCCCGGCATCTGTTTAGCGTTGCTGCACAGAAACACAAAGAAGACCTGAAGTTTAGTTCTTCAGCTTCTTCTATCTGGAAGCTAGAAGAATTAAAACTAGCTTCCAGATGTGATCCTTAGACAATAAAAGATCAGGGTTTTTGTTTTGTCCCTGAATTGTATTTAAACTCAATGTCTGAGAATACAACCTGAGTTTCAGTGGAGGGGTTATTAGCAGCAGCTTCGAGGCCTCAGACTCACCCAGCTATGTAAAAACAGCCGTTTTTATTTGCAATCAAGTCCCACAGGAGCTCGCCGTTCTCCCTCACACGGTGCTGCACGTACACCTTCTCCTGCTGAACAAACATAATAATGCCTGAAGGTCAAAACCTATCAAACTCCTGGATGCCGGAAGTTTGTCTCCCATTTGCTGTTGTTCATATTGGGTGATTATTAACGGGGTTAAGAGGAGGGTGTTTCTGACCTGGTCTCGAGAGAAGGCCATGAAGAGGGTGAGGCATCCAGCTTCTATCATCTCCTCCCACTCCGACCTGAAGTAGAAGTCTTTGGACTCAGAGCGGCAGCCGAAGAAGAGGACGTTAGCTGCCGTGCAGGGAGAGGATGAAGAGACGTGTCATTACGTGAGCTCTGAGAGATGGTGTGGAGTTATTATGAAATTTAATCAATCAAGCATCTCACCGGTTTTCACCTCAGCGGTCCTGTCCTGTAATGCCGACCTGAAGGGGGCCACTCCTGTTCCAGGTCCCACCATGATCACCGGGGTCTCCTTCTCTGAGGGGAACTTCAGACTTCCCTTCTTCACCCACAAAGGCACATACACATTACCTGGGACACAGATTAGGAAAACATTTGAATTCTTTAATTAGAATGTCTTATTAGTCTGATCTAATTATTTAGTTCTTCAGGATTTTCAGCTGAAATATTAAGTATAGGATAAGCTTTAATGAAGCCTATCCTATACCACAAATAGCTTCAGGGTTACAGGCCCTTAAATTGCATGAGGGTTGTTCAGAATTAAGAGCTTTGTAGCCAAAATAAAATTTTTAAAGAGTTACTGTTTGATGTCAGTTTACTTCTGGAATTGGATTCATCAGCCCTACCCTAACATCAGTCTAATATGTAGGTGGCTGTTAACAGTTATGGTGAGCATACACTACAGGAGTACCTTGTGCTGGATCCAGAGAGGCTAACCAGGAGGAGCAGAGGCCTTTTCGAGGTTTATACAGTTTGGTTTTGTAGCGAACGACAGCAACCAGGACCTGAATCCTGTTTGGGTGAGCCTGCAGGCAGACCGCTTCTTTATAGTGACTGCTATAACAATAAATATATATTTTTAAAAACCAAAGAATGAAGGATGATCTACCCGCAGAGAGGAGGCGATGGAGAAGGAGCGAGGCTGGATCTCAGGGAAAAGGTCCAGGAGATAGTCCACTTTGAGTTCTGCTGTGGTGTGAGGGAAATCTGCCAGGACCTGCAGCAACAAGGAGAGCAGATTGGAGTTAAAATGCAGATGAAGACGGGTTTATTTATTACACCCGAACAGGTTTGAATCCTCAGAGAGGTTTCAAAATGGCAAATCCACTCAAAAAAGCAGAAAAACGCAAAGTTTCTAAGCTCCGCCCCTTCAGCCATTACCTCCAGCGCGGTGCGTCGGGGTCGGTTGCAGTAGCTATGCAGCTCGTCTTGGCCCGCAGCTGAGCTGAACTCTGCCAGCTTCTCCCGCTCCAGCTCGTTGGTGGCGAAGGTGGACAGCAGCTCAAAGAAGGAGCGACGAGGCACAGCGGCAATGTCCAGGTAACTCTCCACCAAGTGGCGCACCATGCAGGGCTGAGGAAGCCTGGCTGGGACTGAAAGACAGACTCAGACTGATCAGTGATTATCTTAAAGTTATTTCCAACCCGCTTTTAAATGAACACAGTGACATCACTGTATCTACCTCCATCTTTTATATACAGACTATAGACTGACTCGGAGTCATCGAGGAGGAGGAGGGGGATATTGAAGACACAGGGACCAACCTGCAGTGTTGTCTGTGGGGCTGAGGGTAAACTGAGCCTCTTGGTCCAATCTCAGCAGCTGGCAGAACTGCTGCACATCCTCCGGAGCGTTACAGGGACGCATCATCACCACGTCTCCGGCAGCAAACCTGCACGACAGCATCACAGCTGGAGAAGGCGGCAGACTAAAGAGGCTTACTGCTTTTACTTTTACTGAAAAAACACACAGATGTGAACATTCATCTTCAGGGGATTGGGGTTACGTACTCAATGTTGGACCCAGTTACGTCTAACTCAATGTGCCTGACGTCCTGGAAGTGTGACGGCTCTGTCACCCTCCGGTTGAACACCATTTTGGCAGGAAACGGGTGAGACTGGGAGGGGATGGTTTGATCCGTGGGAATCCTCAGCTGGACCGCCTCCTTCTCTTCCGTGTTGTCCAGGAAGTGGAATGTGTAGGTTGGAGGAAGTCTGCCACAAACAAAGACAAAACAAATCTATAAATAAAACGTGCGCCCTCTGAGAGAGGGACACTTGGAGCACGTACTCACAGCTCGTCTTCCCTCAGTGGGATCACACCGGACAGAGTTGGGTAAAGAGTCGACACTTTCCCCCAAAACGAAGCAAACCAGGGGTCGATCACAGCGTCCGCCCTGCGTCAAACACACCGTCACACAAGCAACAAACCCTCCGCCATCTTCATGTTTACACGCGTGTCTTACCCAAAGTCGTGCTGGTCGTCAGCCAGCCCCACAGGTAGCAGCACACAGGCACCGAGCTGCAGGAGGCGCTTATGGAGCTTCTTGGCCACAAAGTTGAACCTGCGATGCACACAACACGCACACACGCTTAACAAAAATTGGACGAGTCACTTTGGACTAATGGTGAGGACAGCGAGCATAAACCCTGACTTTGGATATGAGGAGTCTCCCAGGCCCAGGATGGCGCAGTCGAGCCGACTCAGAGAGCCGACAGGTAGAGACTTCTTAAAGAGGAACCGCCAGAAATTCTTAAAACAAAGAACACATGGGCGGCTCAGACACAGGTCAAGGTTTTCAAAATATAATTGGTTGTACATGAAATCTTTTATCCTGCTTCAGATAAACCATAGAGGTTTTCACTGACTCACCCAGAATCAGCTTCTTTTCTTTGTTTAACATAAATTTACTACATTTAATGAAGCCATACAACATTTTACCTTCATATTCATAAGTTCAGGAGAAATCCACCTGTTATGTCCCACGATACTGATGCTCAAAGGTAGATTGTAACACTCAAAGAGTGGGTGTACCACAGTTTTAACAAAGCTTAAATGTCTCTCTCAGCCGAGAACGTGTCTCATGGCTAATCTGAGGATTGGAATCTGATTCATTCTGAAGCTTTGTCCAAGATCCTCACTGACTCAAAAACCTTATGCACAAACCTCAGAGATCCCTACATTTAGCATGAAGAAGAGGGAAAGCACTCTAAACATCAAAAAACAAAACCCTTTGTTAATTTCAAACTGGAAAAATTGGACGTAAAAAGGTTATTGTGCTTAAAAATGTTTCAGCCTGGTTGTGTTTCCTTTTTGGAAGGTCACATTTCACTCTTCAAGTTTTCAGTTTTCTTACCTTCATGTTGTCAGGTGGGTCTCCCTGACCGGTAGTGGAGCAAACAAAGACGACCAGAGACTCTGAGATTAGGTCGGCCTGTTTGACAAGAGGAAGAAGACTGTGAGGATGAGGAGAAGTAAAGCCTCCGCGACTAAAGTCCATCTCCCTGTAACACTTCTGTTTTCTTTTCTTTACTCTGAGCACGTGTTTTCTTTTTCCAAACCGTCCTCACTGACAGACTCAGGGGCACCTCTGAGATTAAAGTTGGGTATAAACTTGTGAATCACCGACTGTGACCTCAAAGTTATTCCACATTTATCGAGTCACATCTCACTCACCACGTTGTAGCCGTCCAGCGGCATCACTCGGACCTGCAGCTGCCGTCTCTGTGCCTGCCGGGCGAGCCTCTGCGCCGTGTCCTGAGCCGTCCCGGTCTGACTCCCATACAGGACAAGCAGGGCAGGATTTGACATGACGGCTGACAGAAACACAAGAACAGCAACTCATCATGTTTTGGACAGAAAAAAGCCTCTGGGATTAAATTAAACATGGAGCAAAGAGTTCAACTCTCTCTTATCCACTCACAGGTCCCTGAATGACCCGTGTGGATCATTCAGGTAAGACCCTGGTAATCTCACCCCTGGCTCAGTGACGCAGCCACCTGTTTTTCTCTTAACCTGGAGACTCAGGTTCAATTTTCCTTGGGTGACTAAGATATGACTGTCATAGAGTTTAAGTTCACTGTCAAGGTTAATAACCCAGAGTGTAATGAACAGGAAGCTGCATTTGTTTGGCTGCCTGCTGTGTAGATGTAAACAGAGGAAGTTCTGAATGAATGTTTTGGTGAAACAAAAATGTTGTCCCATTCTGTCCATTATAGAAAGTTTTATTCTATAATAGACACTATAAGAAAACAAAGAAACGTAAAGCAGAGTTCTGCTGTGAGTTTACAAAGCAATTAATAATTAAACCATACAAACCACAACATGACTTTAATCCTAATCATCTGACTTTCATCCTTATAAGCGTGAGATTGTCTTTGCGCATGTACACATCTCAGTGTGATAAATACATGCTGACTCGGCTCTGTTTGTGCACGTTAGTGACACTTTAATTTTTCACTCAGAAATGTCTGTTAGGCGCATAAATCTCTTTATTTGGGTCACAACAAACCCTTTTCCGTTATCAGCAGGTATCTCGATTACTTTTACAGTAAATATTATAATGAAATTATTAAAATATAGCAGGTGTTCACCTTCACTCAGGACTACATAACTGAGCTGTTAGCTATCATGCTAGCTAATCTGATCTGTTATTTTACCTTTTTTTCGTCTATAAATCACATTTATGACCACAAATAAACAAACCAATCCACTGACCTCCGCTGTTTTCGTCAACGACCACCTAGAAACTTATCAAATGGACAAAAACTCTTCTAAGAAGCGAGCCGCAACCGGTCATGCTGACACTCAACGCCACACTTTACGGCAGGCATGCTGTGATTGGCTCACAGGCCAACGCTGCGTTAAGAGCCCCGCAGGAAAATCAGAAATAAAAGCGTTTACGTAAAAATTATTTCACAAGCAACTTCTGCTGTTTATTCTTTATTATTTCCTTTTTAAAAATCATTCTTGATGAAAACATACTTTTCGTTTAAGTATTAATTAATAGCAGCGACGAAGTGATTTTTTTTTAATTGAATTGTCTTAAATTTGAGCCTAAAACATCTGAAACAAGCATATTTTAAATTCAATTTCCTGATTTATCCACAATGTATCTTAGTGATGTGTCAATTAAAAATTATATTAACCTTCCTAAAGCCTGCAGTGCTTATTTTTGCCTTATGTCAAATATCTAAACATCTACAGACAAACAAACAGTGCTCTGTGTTTGTCTCCATCTCTTGGTCAAGTAGATTTACTCCTTCACCTTGAACCACTACATACGAATGTTCTGGAGAAAGTCAGAGACATGCATTTGTTTAATACAGCTGAACCTTGTGAGAGAACAAACCGTCACTTAGCAGAGAACCTTAGCAGGGAACCCAAAGAGAACATACACGGAAGCCGTTCACAGAAATGAGGTCGACCACCTTCCTCCTGTGAGATCTGATTCACTATGCTGCCTATTTTCAGAAGGGTTCACTCAGAGATCTGAGGAGGATTAGAAAAGCCTTCTCTAGATCTGAATTGTTCTAGGATGCAAGGATTACAGACTAAGAGTCCATAATCTGGAAAGAACCGAAGGAGCTTGAAGAACCACTCAGGGAATTACCTGAAAAGCAAAACTCCACTCTGTGGTATCAAGCCTAGATACCACAGTCAGGTCCCAATGAACAGTTACTTCATAGGATTTCACATTAAATTCAACCACAAACTATGAAATATAAACCTCTGCTCTACACAGGTGGCGCTCAAACACACACATTAAATATGTGTGAAACAGTCGTGTGATATCCAGATATCTTTTCTTTATCCGGCTCATCTGATCCTAACACAATGAAGTGTGTGTATTAATTGGTGACTTAGAAAATGTATAAATGCTGTTACAGCTGACTCTAATCTGCAGCTGATTCTCTTTTACTTTTACATTTATTTCACTTTGATCTTTAACAAACTGAAGTGATTTCCACGTCTCCTTTATGAGACCATAGAGCAGCAGGCTTTTAAAGTCTCGGAGCTGCTCTGATGTGCAGACGTCACCTGAGAAATAATCAGCAGCACTGGAATTAAAATGTCTATTTTTACTGCTCTGTGCTATAAACCACCACATTACCCATTAAAGCCAGAATATTTCAAGGCTGGGCTTAGATCCAGGTAACATCTCTGATCACACCGCTGCTTTACCAATAGCTCGATAAAATGGAACTCAGGATTTAGTCAAAGCCAAATGTTAAACCCTCGACTCGATGTTAAAGGTCACAGTTAAGGTGGAAAAAATGACTGTGTAGATGCTTTATAGCTCGTGTTTATAACCACACAGTGTTGAGATATCTGCCTGTGTAACTATAATCAATAAAAAACACCCACTCTGACCACAGGAAATGACACGCATGTATTTTATATTGATACAGTCTGACGATATGATCACATTTACACTGAGGTGGAATCTCTGACACTGAACAAACTCATGTGGAGTTAAAGAAGAGATTTTCCTGAAGCGTGCAAGAGGTTAAGAGCACTTGGTAGAATACACCAGCATAAGTGATGCTACACACAGACAGGTGACAGGTGTTATATATGGTACAGCTGACACAGACGGACAAAAGGAAAAGCAGCAGTAAGAGGCCAAGTCAGAGATGGGAACGATGAGCAATGAGCACAGGAATCTTTAAGGATCACCAGATTATATTGAGTTATTTAAACGTTCAGCTTTGGTTACAACACGTAGAATTAAAAAAAAAAAAAGAGTCCCAGAAAAAGGCACGCGTCAGTTATGAAGGCAGGAAACAGTCAGTGAGTGGCATTGTCCACTCGGCTCTTTACATATCACATAAAATAAAAATTACACAACTTAAACAGAATAAACAAAAATAAATCCACCAGAGACAACTAGAAACACGTTAAAAAGATCTGAGAATGTCCTTCACAGAATACAGTTTGGTGATTATAGGAAAAGTGACTCAGCGCTTTAAAAACCCGCTAAAAGCTTCTTGACACGACACATCATTGTCATGCATAAATAGATGAAAGTGACAGTTGGTGAGGAAGGCGTGTGGCGGCACCGCTGTGGCGGGTCTAGTTGTGGTAGAGGCGTATGCGCTGGGATATGGTGGCCCGGCACATAGGACAGTTCTGCAGGGCGTCGCTGCACACCTGACAGCAGCATACGTGACCACACGGCAGGAAGATCACCTGAGACTGCAGAGAGAAGAGAGACTGTGAGTAATCTGAAGAATCTGAGCCCATCTTTCAGGCTGTGCTGAAAGATGGGCTCAGCACAGCCTGAGCCCATCTTTCAGCACAGCCGAAAGAGCCATCAGCACTTCCTGTTTCCTCTGTACCCATGCAGGTGGAGACTGTTATTACTAAAATACTTTAGAGTGAAAGAAAACTTAAAAACTAACAAATCTCAGGTCAAAGGCTGCAGTTCCTCTAGTGGCCACACGAGACTCCAAAAGTGAGTCAGCCCCATTGGATCTTAACTATATTAAAGGGAACCCCGACTATTATGACAAGTTACTCTAAATATGTTACAAATGATCTCCACTACATAGAAACATACCGTTGTGTAAAACGGCTTTGGTGCCGTGGGAGCAGCCATGTTTTTGCGCAAACAATGCATTCTGGGACGATGACGTACATTGGTTGTGGTCAGTATAGGCTCTTTCAAGCTACGTAGTAGAATGAGACAGTAAGAATGTAAACTATATGTCATTAAAATCTCTCCACGCCTTCTACCGTCTACCTCTACATGATCAGTAGCTGCATCTTGAAATCCTGTATATTTGTCACTTGGTTCTGGATAGGCTGTCCTTATTCTGTTTACTACACATGATGGGATGACCTCCTTTACAACAAACGCTCTCAGTCGCCGTTGCCAGTGGCAGCAGTTTCCACATAGACACCAGTAGTTTCCCCCCCACTCTCGCGTCCTTGTGTGACGGATTGTTTTCATCTTCATCTAAACTAAGTACTGTTGACTATTTTCATCCTCTCTCTCGTTTTGCTCTGGTTCAAACTGGAAAGGTTGAACAGAAGCCATTTCCAGTGCACTGCTAACTGTAAACTTGATGCGGCTCAACTATGTGACGTCGCTACCCAGAGTGCATTGAGAAGTAAATAACAATGGCGGCCTACTGGTAAATTGGTTTTATATAAAATGTGCTTAAAAGGAAAACATTTCATGCATTTTAATAGCACATATTTACATATTTTAGTGCAAACTTGTCATAATAGTCGGGGTTCCCTTTAAAGCACAGTCTGCATCATTAGGGGTATGGCCTCTTTGACTGACAGGTGGATGGCGACAGAGGCAGCTGTAGCTGCTCAACTTCACCTCAGCTAACTGGAGTCCCTGAACTGGACTTCAGGACCGGGTTTGTGCTGTTGGAGCCTTTTCAGTGCAGTTAACCAATAATAGAGCTGCTGTGAAAATACTGTACCAACAGACTAGCCGAGAAGCCTGAGCGTCACAGTAAATCATGTCTGTATAACTGAGATCATGTCTGTCAGTCAAACTTACCTCTTTATTTAAACCCCAAAAAGTTTTTTTATGCTACAAGCATGTTTTGTGCTCTCAAATCTGACAGCTGATCTCAGATCTTATAATCTCACTGAGACTAAACTCATGACTGTTTTAGCATTTCTTACCCCAGTCTCCATGCAGACCACACACTCGGAGCTTCCTGGCCCTTCCATGGGGGTGGGTGCTGACGGGGTAACGGGGGTCCCAGGGGTGAGTGGCGGGCTGGGCATTTGGATGTTTGAGGTGCTGGGGAAGAACAGAGGGGAGGAAGGAGACGGCGCAGAGGGGGCGACTTCCACTTCCGCCTCCAGCTTTGTGACCTTACAAGCTCCTGCTAGAGGAGGAAACATATCACGTGAATTTCCACATGCTAAACATAGTCTTCTACACTCTGAAAATCTAACATCTACCGTCCCATTAAACAGTCGCAGTGTGTCAATATTACAATGTGACTAATGCGCAAATGTGGTGTGATTTGTGGACTGTACCTTCAGGCTGGCGTTCCCGGGCCCAGTTCAGAAGAGCTTTCTGGATTCCTACTTCATTGATGCCCAACTGAAAACAACGAATTCCATAAAGCTGATTATTTCATAAACCTGGATGTGACATGGCACTGGATCCAAAAACTGAAGCTTTAAAAGTTACAATGACATCATCTATTAATGCAACAAAGATGCATTTCTATACTCCAATCCTGGTGGAGTATAGAAAGATGATGTAATTGTAACTTTTAAAGCTTCAGTTTTTGGATGAAGGTAAATAAAGACACCGGTTCTACCTCACAGAGTAGAGATCATCAAAACAGCACTTCCCCATTTTTCAAATTTTGCTCGATTTATGAAGATAACAACACCAAATGTGTAGTTTAGCCCGATCTGTCAAAGTAAAGCATCTGTCCAAAACACTTCTGGATCCAGAGCCAGGGCGAGCCCAGTCTCTGGGAACAATCTCATCTTTATCTTTTTAATGTTCGATAAGGCAGAAATAGTAACTAAATAATGGTGTGAAATAAGCACATTTCTGTTTTATTATCCTCAACATTGATTATTTTATGTTGATGCTCATATACAGATGTTGGTGCACAAACTAGAGCTGGGCCAATCAAATGGCTTCCAGTTAATATGACAAATAATCAAGATAAAAATGTAAACAAAATAAAAAGCAGCAGCCCTGACAGAAACATGCACTGCAGACGCACCTTCTTGAGGTCGGAGGAGCTCATGTGGCGAAGCGCCTCGGTCGTCACTCGATGATGAGCCAGGATGGGCAGGTAGTGCTGAGCGGACAGTTTGCACAGGAGGTTCACCAGCCCCTTCTCCACACCCGCTTCCTGCAGAGATATCACAGCTTTAGGTGTGACGCCACACTCAGTTTCCAGATGTTACAGATGCTCATCTGCACTATGTAACCTGCATGCGAAGTGAGAGTGGCTTAGCGTCTAGCAGCCTCTGGTACTGGATCATCCAATAGTTCTGCTGGTTGGACTCAGACTTCCGCTCCATCTCAGCCTGAAAAACACAACGTGGGTTTTTATTTATCCTCAGAACAAGAAACACAAACCCTACAAACAGGTATAAAGTTTGTTTATAAAGCAGTTTTCACAGACGTCTGGTCACAAAGTGCTGTACCATCACAATAACAAAAGAAATAAAAACATTTAAATATAATAGAAAATTAAAATACATTTAATTGAAATACAAAATGTAAAAAAAGTTAAATGTAAAAGTTAAAACTGAATAAAAGAAAAGAAAACAAATGTATTTGTGAAAAATACAGCAATGTGAAACTGATTCTTCATGAGAGATGAAGCTCAAAAAATAATATATAAAAATACAAAATATATTGTCTTGATGAATGCTCAATCATCCAGGTAAGGAAATCCCAAAAATTCATTTTGGAATGAAGTATTATGAAAAGATTACAAACACTGGACTTTCCAAGTGAGAAGGAAGAAAGAGTTTGACATTTATTTGTAGTTCAGGAGGACCAATAATCACACAATACCCAGTAACCTGTGTCTCATTGGAGTTTAAGTCAAGATCATTGTGAGAAAGACAGTCCAAGACAAACGGTTAAAACTCTCCACCCGCTAAGACTTAAAAGACACATACAGCAGAATGTCATCAGCATGGAAATGTAAAATATGTCAGAAAAGGACTGAATGACACCGCATAAAGGAAAAACGTAGAAAGCAAATAATAATGGATCCAGACTTATGGAACTTCTTGGTCTTATACTGGGACTCGTTGCAGCCCTCATCCACTCTCTGACACAACCTGTTTGAGCTCCTCCCCCTTTAGGCCAACTTTCTTCTGACTGGCTACTCCTCACATACAGAGGATACAAGTTGACTACGCTGAGCCCATTCTGCTTCAGGTCACTGTATGAAACAGTGTACTTAGAATAGGTCGAAGCCTTGCTGTATGTAGGCTGACCTCATTATTTGAACCATAATGTTTAAGATGAACACCCACCACAGGAAGTGCAGAAACATGACAGGAAATAAAGAGAAGAAGAACAAAACCACTACGCGATAATTCCTCACCAGAACCTGCCGCAGCTCGTGCTCTCGCTGGTCTCTCTGCTTCAGCAGCTGCTGCAACATGTCACTGAGCGCCGTGCGCTGCTCCACCAGAACCTCCTGCACACAAACACACAAAAGTGGAGTGAAGTTACACACACATCCTCATCAGCTGTGAGCAATCAATGTTTATTAGTAATAAAGTTTATTTATACAACCTTACAAAAACAGACTTCAAAAATTAAATGTAATCATATATCAGATATCAATTACTAAAGGGCATGCACGACTCGAGTGCAATGTTATGATAATATACTATCAAATAAAATGCAGTGTGACTCCATCATTAAAAATAAGTTCAGTAAATTTAAAAAAAAGCACTAATATGAATGAGTTGATATGAATCTTTTCCTCCGCAGCACTAGCAGCACACATGACTCTACACAGCAAAAATACACAACATGAAACAGTTTCATCACTTTACTTTTGTCAGCATGAATCACACAGGTTGTGCTGTACTGTATTAAAAGCTGTCTGCTGCAGACAGAGAGGTGGTCATCACATCATCAGCATAAAATCCAAGTTTGCTCTTGTATCATATGACTGAAATTTACATATAAAATAAACAGCAGTGGTCCCAGAACTGAACCTTGGGGAACACCTTTTTAAGTCTTCATCATCATGCAGTTTTTTTGACAACCCTGCATTGACAATTTGCATCTTTATTGACTGCATCAGTTAAAAGGACTGCACGATGTTGCTTACTGTCTGCTGATTCACTTTTAAGGTTTCTTCCTGAAACCTGCGGTAGCCAGTTAAAACCTTAACAGTTTGTTTACTGTAGTTGCCTCTGTCACTCGTTTAAAGTCACACATTTAAAGCTGCTGATCATTTCCTTGAAATGTTGAACTGCTGTCATGAAGCGATGACAAATGAAAATAAAGATGGGAGGGCAAACAAAGAAGGCGGTGACACCCACCTGCAGGTTCTCAGCATCCAGATTGCGTCTTTTAATCTCCAGTTTAGTCAGCTGCATTAACTCACCCTCTATGAGATGGATCTGAGGGACAGTGGAGAAGCAGACATGAGGCGAGCAAGGAGAGGGGACATGCTGCCGAGGCTATAATAATCTATGAGAAGCAACTCAAAGTCAAAACTGGACATCTTCATTACTGTTTGGATGATTAAAAATGAATCTGATTATGAGTAGACTGTGGGAAAAAGTAAAATGACGTTAATGCCCGGTGTTTTTTTCCTTTTCACCAATTTTTTTCCCCTTAAACCTGAATTAAGTGAGTCTTTTGGACATCTGGCAGAAATGAGCTGTAAAAAAAAAATAAAAATAATGGTGCATCATCACCGACCTGGTTACGGATGTAGCCGTGAACCGCGTCTTTCTGTAGCTGCAACGCCTGGAATGCCGCTTTCTGCATCTCCTCCTGCAAAAACAACCACAGCAATTAAGGCGGGTCACCGAGCCCAGCGGCTTTAAACAGGGTGGGGGTTTAATTTCTACTCCTCCTACCTCCTGTAAGATCTGGGCAATGGCTTTGGACTTGTCCAGAACTTGGAGGGACAGCATCTTGTCAAACTTCCTGTCTAAACTCTCTAAACTGTTACAGAGTGAAGGAGAAGAGATTACAACACGTTTCCCAAATCGGTCACAGGTCTCCTGTTAATGGTGTGTGTGTGTGTGTGTGTGTTTCTGACCTCCGGCAGGCCTCAGTGACCAGGCTCTGTCTGCGGTAGTCACTGGCCTCCTGGAGGAGGCTCATGGCGCAGCTGTCTGATAGCATCTTCTGCATGGCCGCTAAAAACAGAGAGCGAGGAGGGGGGAAAGAAAACACCACGTGAGGAACATGTTAGCTACATTTTTGTCTTTTCCAGCTCCATGTTTTCATTCTTAGAGAGTAGCTTAGCTGATCCACACTTCAAAATAATCCTTTGTGAAATTAGTGAAATTAAGTGTTTTAAGGAATGCGTATCCTGAGCTCATGGCTAACAGGGATTTACATTTTGTGATTTAATGCCTGAATGAGACCAGCTCCATACCTGCCACCTCCTTCTTCCTCAGTGAGTTAGCTTCTTCCTGTGTGATGGCGGTCAGATGTTCCATACGGATCCTGAGGGGGAAACATTTTGTTTCAGCATTTCACTTACAAGAACTTTCTATAACTTCCTGTGTTTAAAACAGTCCTAAACTGGATGTGAAGAAACGATCACTGTGACTTTACCTGCAAAACATCTTTTTAATGTGCTGACAAGATATACCATACCAGCTTTATTTATAAAGGACTTTAACATAAAACCAGAGCTGCACATATACAAATAGCATAAACAAAAATAAAGAAATAAAATAAACATGTTAAAACAAATTGAGTCAACCCCTTAAAAGTGTCACGGCTGCGGAAACCAGCCGTGTGGTGTGGAGAGAGGCGGACCCAAAAATGCAGGCACTCGGGAAGTGCAGGTGAAGAGGTTTATTTACAGTGAGCCAGAATACAAAAGACAGCAGAACGGGGGGGCTAACATAGACTGGGAAAAAAACTAACCAAAACCTGGAGGATGAGGACGGAGAGTGACCGGGATGCGAAGCAGAGAAACACCATGATAAGCAGACAAACCAGCAACACGCACACCCGATCACAGAACATAAATACAGTCAACGTAACGAGGAAACATGGAGACACACCTGGTCCTCGTTACCTGACAAGACGGGGGGGGGAAGTGTCACACAGACAGCAGACTTTCACAATAATACAGGAAACACAAAAGACAAGCAAAGACACAGACTCATGAGCACACGCTTAACATAAACCAGAGGGGACACAGGCAGGAGAGAACATGAATCAGAAAACCAACTAGAGAAACAAAACTCAAAACACAGGCTACTGAGTCACAGACTCAGGACCATGACAAAAAGAGTGTTAAAGGCTTCAGCAAATAAATATGTTTTAAGAAGACTTTTAAACTCAGAAGAGGCCTGGCTAACGTGCAAGGGCAGATCATTCAACAACTTTGGAGCAGCTACAGCAAAAGCACGGTCACCTCTAAGAGATATCAACTGAAGTCCAACTAAGAACAGGCTGTATGCTCATGTACGCACCAGTTTGTGCCACAAGATGGCGCAGCCTAGTCAGAGTAAGCATTATTTAACAAAGCAAAAACAAAGGTTTCCTCTACAAGTTACACAGGTCTAAAAAAAAGGTTTCAACACACCAACGGGTAAAACACTGCCCCTGGTTGTGAAGGTTTTAGTTAAAGTCAAAATTTGTAGAGGACAATTATAAAATGTAATGTTAAGAGTCATCAGAGACCTGTGGTTAAATGTAAAAAAACAAACTTTAAAAAAAAAAAACTGAAAGCTTAATGTCTCACACAACTACCGCCAACTCCATCACAACACAGCATCGCCACTGGCTTTGATGCAGTCACATTACAGACAGGAGCAACGCAGCAACTCACAATCTGTTTTCCATTAAGATCAGAAAATGAAAATCAAGCCCTTCAAACTGGTTTTTAAAGTGTTCTTTAGTCCTGCTGTTTTTTTTTTTGTTTTTTTGCCCTCCCTCCCTTTAATGCATCGCCCTCACAAAGTGCTCCAGAAATAGACAGTTAAGTGGGAAACAATTGGATGAGTGCTGCTGTGTTGTAGAGTCTTATTTCTCTTCGCTGTGTTATGGATCACTGGTCAGAACACTCACCGATCCTCCTCCATGGCTTGGAGGAACTCTGCGCTCTTTTTCTGCCTGCAGGGATGCAGATGAACACACTGCAGTTAGCACAAACTCATCAGTGGAGACTCCGGATGTAAAGCATCCACAGAAACCCGTCCTTCAGACCTGTTGTTGTCCATCAGCAGGCTGCTGATGCGGCTGCTGATGTTGTCTTCAGCTTGTCGGACTTTCTCCAGCACCAGTTGCCTCTCGGCCTCCTGAGCCCTCTGCTGTTTGCTTACGCCCTGCTCCACCCGCTCCTGCTCCTAAAGCCACACACAGCACAGAAAACAGGCAATTTTAGGAGTTACATACAGAATCATCATCATCAAGGATGATTCAGTGTGAACAGAAAGAAGGAGCTCCATCAAGCTGACAATTAAACCTCGCATAAATAATTCTGGGCAGTTGTTATGTACCTGTCGGACTGAGTTGAGGATGTTCTCCTTGTTGGAGTTCTTCATCATTACAAGCTGGGTATGCTCCCTTTGCTTCTCCTCCAGGTGCTTCTCGAAGGCCAACTTCTCCTGCTGCTTCTGCTCCTGCAGGGCATAAAAACCAGTCAAAAACCGTCACACTTCAGTTGCTCAAAAATGGGTTTCACTTTATTCAGCACATGTAAAAATAATGTAGCACCTCTGAACAAAAAGCCTTATCTGCAGATCCTCAGCCCTCTAAATAATAACAGTCTGCTGCCATTTTCCACAAAAAATAATTTAAAGAAAACTTCTGTGGGGACAGAACAAGAAAATGTAATAAGAATAAATAAAATAAGAATATCTAATATCAGTGAAAAAATTAAAACACAAAAAAAGCAGCAAAGTTTTAGAGGAACTACGAAACTTATCAGAGTAAAGAAATGGAAAATAAAACGGGACCGTGATGTAATGCTGTAGTCGAGAAGTTGGTGGCCAAAAAAGTCATTCCCATAAGAATGAAGGAAGTCAGATAAGTGCACTGTCTTTTGTGGCACCCCATGTTTGAATGTGACTGATGTGAAACAATTACATTAAAACTGTGCTCTCTGCTAGGAGAAGGGCGCTTTCTCTTGTGCTCTTTATCAAAGTTGTGTAATGTACTCAAAAGTTGGGGGATAAAAGCTAGTAGTTGTGTTGAAAGATGTGCTAAAACTTTGTTCTTCACCCTGGTGTTGCAGAAAAACAACACAGGAAATACTAAAGACAACTTGTATGCCTGAAAAAATATATAGTATAAAGGTACTCGATAAAACTAAAATCTTAAAAGATGCTGAAGAAAAAGGACGAATGTGTCATCACCAACCTTTCTCTTCTCGTAGTCACTAAATTTGTTCTGCAACAGAAAAAGAGGAAACACTGAAAGGCACTTCTCTCACACAGAAATCCATAAACATATCAAAGAAGGCGGTGTTTGTGTCCTCCACCCAATCCAGAAGAGAAAGCAGTACCTGCCAGGCCTCGTCCAACCCGTCCAGGCAGTCAGAGCTCTGCTTGCCGCCGTCGCTCTCCAGCACCGGCAGGAGGTACTGAGAGGGCGGGCAGTACTCCTCTCCCAGCTCTGGAAACCAAACCAACCAATTCACCTTCATGCTACCCAAACCACAATTATCATACGGCACATTTTTAGTAAACACCGTGATGTGACACGGAGAAGCATAGATATTAAATGTCTAACTTGTGACAAAACTTCAGTTTGTCTCCTTAGATAGTTCCACCTTAATAACTACTGTTCATTATCCTGGAGGGCATATGCAGGTGTTTTGAGTTCATGATCCTACTGATGCTACAGTCAGCAAAGTGTACAGTGCCTTTTGTGGCAGAGCTGCAGACTGGACTGGGAATTCTCACAGCGTGATTAAAGCAACATGAGGTAATGCCAAGTGTCTGAATCCAGGATGAAAGTCGCTGTTTCAGCAACTTTCATCCTGGATTCAGACTCAAAAATAACCACACACATACACGAGAGGGGGAAGTGAAATAGTAAATATATACATGTATACATTTGGATTTCAGATTCAGTGTCTGTGTTCATGTCAAATCTGTGAATTTTACTGAACTCTTTGTAGAATTTATTGCCGTTTGTTAAGAGTAACTACGTTGTGGAGGACCTGAAGCTCATCTGATGTTTTTCTACAACATTTGTTTTATATGCAATGTATTGTTAGTATCTGAAATCTTCATGCTTTAAACTAATTATTCATGTTTAATTCGTGTACAACACCATCAGTGCATAGCTTTGTCTCTTTTTCTCTGGCAGGAAGTTAAAAAAAAAAAAAGAAGACAGGGGACCAAAGCCACCAGACGTGATCGAGGTGTACACCACCCTCACACCGACGTGCTGACACTAACCAGCGAAGGAAGAAGGCTACTGCTGCCAGAGCTGCTAACGTTAGCCACACTCGGCTCATATCACACGTACATGAAGGCATATGCTGTTACACGAAAGACTGCATAGTTCCTGCACTATTTAAAAACATCAAAGTTTTTCCTTTCAAGACCTTTTTAAGGACCTTTTTAACCCCTTTTTGTTAAACTCTATTTTTAGCAGTTTTTTTCTTCATACTGGAAATTAGAAACAAACTTCCTGCTGTCTTTCCTTTTTCCTGCGCACTTCTGCATTTTGAACCAAGCAACAAATCAGCCTCATCATCTGCGTACCTCATCTGTGACGCGGCACGGGAAAACACTGAAAGCCCAAAATTTTCATTTGTTTCCTCAAATTTCAAACTTCAAGATTAACATGTAAAAGCAGATTTCTTTATCCGTCGTTGTTTCTTTTCTATGAATTCTCAACAAACTGTGCCTTTTTTATTAATGTTGTTTAGTTTTGATGCAAATAGATAAATACTCACCTGAGGCACGTTTAGAAAAGATTAAACTTCAGATAAAAACGTCACTGTTATTACAAGAAACCGTCAATCGATTACAATTTAGTCTGCGTCATCGCCACAGGCTCATCGTTTCCAACACAGCAGAGAAGTATCAACATGTGCACCCTATGTGGTAAATCTAAGGACCTACTAGATCGTAGTGAACCAGTAGAAAGTGCAGCAATCAGCAGAATTCACGCCTACAGTTGGTGGAATTAGACATTTTAAGATTATTTTTCTTGTGCTCTCAGGCAGAAATCCTGTAGCGTTATGTTTTTCTGCCGTTAATCAACGAATAAACGAGTCACCAGGATCGGCAAATCCTACCTGTGCACAGGAAGCGTTGGATGCTCTCTGTTCCCTCAGTGCACACAGACAAAGGTGGGAAGGACATGATGGCAACATCAAGGCTAAAACTCTGTCACAGCAACACACATACACACAATTATAAAACACCAGTTTGTTTTCAGCCTTCCTTCTGAATCAGTAGACACCTCACCTCTAAGGTGCGGATGTAGGCCAGCGCTTTGGGAAGTGTCACGATGTTGTTGTCACTCACATCGAGCGTCCGCAGGCTGCTCAGAGAACCAACCGAGGATGGCAGCTCAGTGAGGCAGTTTCCTGTTCGAGAAAAACAAAATACACAACTAGCGTCTTGTGACTCGTCATCTCGAGCAAGCAAGCAGGACGCTTCGTACCCTTCAAATTAAGAGTCTGCAGGAGGCGCAGGTTCCCGATGGACTCTGGCAGGGCCTTTAAACGGTTCTTTTCCACATTCAGGATCTGACAGAAGAAAATAGACAGGTGGATGTCAGGTGGATGCTGACAGCGTTCATTGACACTTACTTCCTGTATAACTGGAGAGCAGCTCTGAGTGGCTTTACCTGAAGAACCGTCAGTTTCCCGATGTCATCTGGCAGAGAGGTGAGCTTGTTCTCATGCAGGTCCAAAACCTTCAGAGGGTCACAGGAGGATTTTCTCACAAAATAAATACAGCACTAACATCTGCTTGCTAACTCTAACAAACTCTAAGATAACACAGGGAGTTCAAAACAGTTACAATTCCTTCAAATGATGATGAGCTACGAGGTTGAGCTGAGGTCAACATTTGAAATGCAGCAAGTTCAGAAAAGAAAAGAAAAAAAAAAACCCACGAGAGAAACACCGTCACCTATAAAGAGGATATGATGATGTCATTGTGTCCCAGGGCTTACCTTTAATGTGATAAGAGTGCTGATGTCAATTCCTTTGGGCATCAGATGCCGCAGCTCGTTGTTGTGGAGGATAAGTACCTAAACCAAAGAAACAGAGGAAACATCTTCATTGCTCTATCTGCTGTTAGTCTGTAAGGGGCAGCCAGTCAGGAGAGAGATAGCTAAAAAGAGGAGGAGCTAAAGCACTTGTTGAAGGTCTGAGTTCTGAGTCTGAGAAATATTGTCTGAGATTTCAGGATATACTTTTAAAAGTTTTGCAGAAACTTCACCGAGTAAATAAACATCCAAAAACTTAAAGGCTCCGTGAATCCGTCTCACCTTCTTATGAAGCACTTTGCTGATGGAAAAGGCACTCGAGGGGACCTGTGATGTGACACACAAAAACGTTAGCCAGCACAATTTCATCACATCTTAGTTAATCTCAGGGAAAAATGGGACAAAAGATTCAAAGAAAAGATAGAAAGAATAAAAGAAAATGCTGTTCTTTTGATGGCGGCACATCTGGATCAGCTGTCTGTGAGAATGTAGCACTCTGAGATTGTATTTAGCTTTACAAGATAACAACAACCTCAATACTCAATTCACATTGTGACCCATTGGTGCTCCCACTAATGACTCCCTGCTCGCTTCGGTTTGACACATGGATGAAGGTTTTAAGGCTTAGATTATTATGAAACTGGAGTCAAACAGTTTGCAGAGTTTTTCCTTTGTTTGCCAACATAACAGAAAAAGAGAAATAAAGGCGACTGTTACTCATCAGGTGAATGTGTAAACCACAACACTACAGCTGTCAGGGATCATTGCAGCTTTCCTCTAACCTCTGAGAGCCCGCAGGCTGAGATGTCCAGGATGTCATCAGCACCAGCTTCCTTAGACTGAGGAGAGTAAATAAGAGTAAGCGGGTGAATTTGTGATCGATAGATATGTTAACACCAGCAGCAGGGGCTCTCTTCTTCTTCTTCTTACCCGGCACAGCTGATACTCGAGTCTCTTCTGGCAGTCCTCGTTGGGCTTCCTCTTCCTGAAGAACAGAGGCATCCTGACCCCGGGTGTTTTCCTTCCTGTCCCCTCCCCCTCCGATCAAACAGGAGTCACCCGGAGGTCCGATGGACAGGTTGGAAAACCCTGACCACACCACCTGCACTCTGAAAGAATCAAAGACATGAAAGACTAATCAGATATATATTAATTTAACTGGCATCACAGAAACACTTGCCTTTGCACAATAAGCTTTAGTATGATTACTGAATGATATAATCTCTATATTTTTTATCTCGGGACTAAACTATTTATGGTCTAGTTTAGGAGCCTTTCAGCTCACCTTCTGTCTGAGACAAGCCGTTTTACCCCTAAAGCTTTCACAAAGCTCTGTGTAGGCTTTAAAGGTGTTTCTGTAACTATGGGTTACACTCCTCCTCATCCCACCGCTGTTTAGAGGTGACCAATGGTAGGTTTCCAATGCAGATGTATTCACACAAATAACCTTAAGCACAAATGTAACTTCATGTTTGTTATGAACACATCATTAGAGTGTAACACATTCAAAACTAGTAATATTTGTCTATTACAATGCACAGAGAAATTAGGAGAACTTAAAATCACCCATCAGATCGCAATAAATGACAATCCAAAGCTGGATCGATCTGCTTCCAGACCTGCATCTGCGCCTCGTGAGCTCCTGGACCCACACCGATGCACAACATCCCAGAGGATCTCAGCTGGATTCAGGTCTGGTGAATGTGAGTCTCAGTCAGTGGCATCGATGTCTTTGTCATCCAGGAACTTCCTACACACTCTGACTACATGAGGTGGGACGTTGTCCTGCACCAGCAGGAACCCAGGGCTCTGCACCAGCATAAGGTGTGACAGAGGATCTCATCCTGGTACCTGACAGCAGTCAGACTATCACTGGCTGTTACATGGAGGTCTGTATGACCCTTCAAGGATCACTGACCCACTGCCAAACTAGTCATGCTGGATGATGTTTCAGGCAGCATATTGTTTGCAGTATACAGAATGGGGCTCTATGGTGTAAACTCATTTAAAAAGCTTAGCTCATCACTGGGCTGTGCTATAGTGCTTACTTCGTCCTTTTTATAGTCTTTCAAATTGAAATTTTAATTCATAAACAGCTACACTAATTTGCAGTGTCGAGAGTATTTAATGACATTTGGTTCATTTCTTTTTTATTTGTTTATAGACTGAGTTGCTCAGTTCATTCCCAGATGTTTCACAGCGATATATGTGATCTGTATGATGACGGTCACGGGGAGCTTGGCGCATGGATTTTCCCCACAGTTGAAGGCCTTGTGTGGGTGTGGCTTTGGAGAGGGGAACGGAGGATTACCGTAAACTGACATGACGTTAATCGGTAGAATTAGAAAAAGATAATCAACCACAGTAGACTTCAAACCTGGTGACAGCCACCTTTAACCCACCTGTGCTCACCTTTTGACAGCAGACACGTTCAGCTAAATTAAACTGTGCTGACGGACAAGCTAACATGCTAAATGACAACATTAAACTGTAGCCTGTTGGACTGTATCAACAGCAGGAAGTGGAGTCAGAGTAATGTCAGGTTTCAAACTCACCGTGTGATAATTGAAGTTTCTCCTCTTCTTCTCTGTTCTCAGGATAAAAATGTTTAAATAAAGCTCCGATGTTTGCTAACATGTGAAACAGCCGGTCCAGTTAGTCGATTTGAACCATTTAAATCTGAACTCCTCCCGACTTTACCCTCGTAGCTCATAAAAAGGAAGCCATACGGTAATCTTTCCACTCAGAGCGAAGTAGGCTGACTGCTGCTGGCCTATACGAGCTGATCGATGCAATCAAAACAAACAGTTAACTGCATTTTTCTTCTCCGCCCCATTAGTGGCCGCAGCGTGATAGCGCGAGCTTATCGCCCCCTACAGTTCAGACTGCGCATGTGCACATACGTCATACCAGCGCTGTCCCAATTCCTTGGTCGCATCCTCCGGAGGACCCGGCCTTCGCGGTCTACGTGGGCTGTGAAATGGGACGGTCTATCCTTCAGATTTGCGTCACCAGCTGTTTCGGTGGAGTTTAATAAACTTAGCCGTCTGCTCCATGCTCCCATAAATATAACAGAACATTGGAGTAAATTCTCTACCATCTCACACTTCTGTTTAATTGGTTTTCTGTTTGACGTTTATTCAGCTGTGTGAAAACTATAACTTTAATCTCAGCCAAACCGATTTACTTGGGAACAAATAAAACACCTGGAAAAAGCCAAACAATAACATTTTCAAGTTATCTAAGTGACTTATATATCATAACCTGAGCACCAAAAGACCGCAGGGCGTTTGAAAACGATGTGACGGGAGTCCGGAATTGGCTGGGCTATGTTATTAATTATGGGATAGTTTGGGCCACGAAGGATACACCAGACCCATCCTTCAAATCTGTGGAAATGAAGAACGCATTTGTCGGTCGCATTTGGAGCAGCCTTTGAATTGGTACAGCCTTCGTCGCCTGACTGGATGTGGCCTCCGAAGGATGCGGCCTAGGAATTGGGACACCATGTCTCACTGCTGCTGATATTTCAAACACTAAATCACTTGTGCACTTGTATATACTTCTTTAAAAGCCCATTTTTTGCTTTGCTCCTATCTTACTTTCCAGAATTATAATAACTAAAAAAGTGTTTGCTTGTGTAGGTTCTACAGTTCATGGCGGTCTTATAAGTCCTAGGGGTTACATACCTGGGACTCCTCACCTTTAGTTCTAAAAATCGCTTCGCTCTCACACTGCTGGCTTACTTGTTGTTCCTAGAGTATTTAAAAGTAGAATGGGAGGGAGAGCCTTCAGTTTTCAGGCCCCTCTTCTATGGAACCAGCTTCCAGTTTGGATTCGGGAGACAGACACTATCTCTACTTTTAAGATTAGGCTTAAAACTTTCCTTTTTGCTAAAGCATATAGTTAGGGCTGGATCAGGTGACCCTGAATCCTCCCTTAGTTATGCTGCTATAGGTTCAGACTGCTGGGGGACCCCCTTGATTTATTGAGTTTTTCCTTTTCAGTCACCTTTCTCATTCACCATGTGTTAATAGATCTCCCTGCATTCAACCATACTTGTTATTAATCTCTGTCTCTCTTCCACAGCATGTCTCTATCC
>VURO01021366.1:0-15480 GCA_015108175.1 Pelvicachromis taeniatus
CTGTTTTTGCATATATATATATATATATATATATATATATATACAAGCTATATGAGAAGCTTGAGAAGTACCAAGGGTAGAGGACTTGAGCTTGAAGGGAATTTTATATATATAGCTAGCTTGCTAGCTCACTATTTATCTTGTTAGCTAGATAGCTAGCAAGATAGGGAAGTTATTGGTTATTCGTATGTATAGCAAAAGTTAATCAAAATGATACATATAGCACCTTACTAGATAAGAATCGTAAAGTGCTTCACAATCAACAAATAAAAACACAACTATTAAAACACAATAATATCTGTTAGATAAAAGCAAGCCTATAAAATACATCTTTAGCTGCTCTTTAAAATTTTCAATAGCGTGTACAGCAACAATAATAGCAATAACTAGTATGCCAGGAAAACACTTACTGAGTCATCATGTTTGCTCACTCTGTTTGCTCACAGTGATCAAAAACGTTTTTTCCCCCACAGGTTTTTGTCCCACTCAGAGCTAGCCCCTCTCAGGGTCCCCCTGGTGCCAATGGAGCACTGCACCTCTCGCTTCTTCCAGGAGTGCGACGCTGACAAAGACAAACTGGTATCATTTAAGGAGTGGATCACCTGTTTTGGTATCAGGAATGGTGAGAGGATCATTGTTTCTTATATTTGTGAGAAACCTTCCCATAAGTGACATAGTACATATATGGTAAAGGCCAATACAATGGCATAGATAGAAGATGTTTCAAAAATGACGCTCCAATCTGAATATATCTTCCAAGATTTTAGATGAAGACCCAGCATGTTGCTATAAAACATGTTCCTAATTTGATGTTTTCTGATACTGTTAGTTAATAATTTAGACGCAAACTCTAATTCTTTGTAACTTGTCTCTCTGCAGAGGACATGGATGCCAACCTGCTTTTCTGAGCTTCCCTTTGTTCCTCATCTACAACATAAGCTTGCAAAAGCTGCTCCAGCGGTGTAGCTTGAACATCTGGCTGTTGAAGTTTTGTGTATTCAAAATGATACAGTACACTCTGACAAGTACAGATGAAACAAACCCATGTTACCTCTCGCTATAAAGAAAGCTTTGTGTAAGGCTAAGCATGGACATTTAAATCACTGATCTGTAATTTAGACTGAGCTGCTAGAACTGTTTATCAGAAGAAAGAAGTAGTTATTTTTTTTGCTGGCTGTGTTCAAAATCTTTACTCCAATGCATTCCAAACTGGGGCAAAGTTATTGCAACTTGATGGTAGAAGAAACACTGCACAGTACACAGTGCCAGGTAGTAGCACGCTTATTACTTTTTAAAATCAGAAAGGTGTAGTAGACAATTGCAGTTTCCTGTTTGATACTAGCAAATGTAAAATAGCACCTGTATTGGCTAACTTAGTAGCAAATGTATACATGTTTGTATTCTGACATTATGTTTCCTTATGATGCTAATTAAAGGCTATGGACAGCAACGGAATTCACAATTACAGAATATTTCAGTGAACTCAGTTGCTTCTTGATGTTTGTGCTGAAATAAAGTCTACAAAAAGACCCTGGCAAATATAATTTCATGTGCTGATATCTTTCTTCATTTCTTTTCTTTTTTCTGTGTGTTTGTGTTCCTTCATGAGATGAATTGCTGTGCAACAATGGTTTTAAGAATGCAAGTCACTGGTAGCTGATTTTGGTTTGCTGCTTGATCCTAAATAACGGTCTGCTGCAAGGCCACAAAGCAAAAAATAACCTGCTGCTTGGTCATGATGATGACGGCACCTCGTTTTTATGAGATAAAGCCTCCTGATTGGACCTTTTCTGGTGATCGCTGAGTCTGACGCTTTCTATATAAGTAAAGAAAGAAGTGGCGCTTCACCTGCTGATCGTCTGCTGCTTGCAGTGAGTTAAAACATGTACTGCATGCTGTGGGTTATCTTTCAGAGCCTGGCGCTCGTGGTGGAGAGTGGTGTGTCTTCAGGGAGTGCTGAGGCACTTGCCAATAGGGGAGTGAAGAACAATGGAGGACCAGGAGCTGCCAACGGTGCAAACGCTGGGGCTCAAAATGGGGTTCCACTGACTGGCCAGCCCTTTATGGCACAAGTAGTCCAAGTTGGTAATACCTTGTTTATCCAGCCACTTGGGAACGCTGTAGGTCAGGCTCCACCGCAGCAACTAGTTCCAGTTGCAGTTCTCCCACAAGGTGGAGCTTTTGTCATGGGCCAGGCAGGAGGAGCCACCATGAATCTGCAAGGGCCAGGGACTCAGCAAGCTGCAGGTGGGCTTTTTGCGGTGTTGCCACAGAGAAACATCGGTGGAGTGCCTCAGAGTATCATGTTGACCCCCGGCCAAGTGCAGCTGATGTCAGCAGTCGGGCAAAATAACCCACAACCCTTGGGTGGTGTTGTTGGTGCTGCAAATCTGGGCGGCAAGTTGAGGTTTCGGAGGTCAGTCGCAGCTCGCCTCAGGAGGACGCAGTCTCCGGTGACGAAGCCTATGGCAACTGAAGATGACGAGGAATGCTCTGGGGTAGATACCTAGGAGAAGCAAGTGGAATGAGACGACACATTTATCACATATTCATCGCCACATCCTGATTGTGGCTCTCCTTAATACCTGTTGACATTTTACTGTTTTAGATCACTGTAACTAATGACCAATAAATGATTGAACTCCTGTTGCACAAAAGAAATCTGTCAAATCTGTCTTGAACAAAACACAGAACAAGTTCAACAGGGCCATGGGTGTGCCTCCATCTGATGGCTGTTATTTTTATATAAGAGGCTGATAAAAATATACACAGCCTTCTGTTTACAATACACTGCTTCGAGCTACTTCCAGATGGTCTCACTTGAACATTTGAAAACCATAAATCTGTCACATCAACAGGAAATTCCTGGTACAATCGGTTCCTTTTGGGAAAAAAAGTACCTGTTACAAAAAGTTAAATAAAATAAATTAGATGAACAATTGTATTTGCATCTTTGTCCTTTAAAACTGCAAACAGAAAAAAAAACTAGTTTCTTGATTGTAACTGCATGACAGTATATAATTAGCTCCAGACCAAACTTCCACAGAGGGTGTTTACCTGGTCTGCTGTCAGCTGCACAGTCAGCAAAAGGAAAATCATTCCCAGACTGCCTCGGGATATGACAAAGTAATCATCCAACCACACAGCAATGTATGTAATGACGCTGAATATGTGCTCATGAAACAAGCTATAGGCTTTCTGTTTTCACTTTGTTGTTAAATTTCATTTATTACCGATTAACTGATTTCCCGAGGGTCACTGTGAGTGAGTGTGTACATCGGTTGAGAGTGCGACGTGTGGGTGGGCAAATAAAGAGTTTGTGACGGTTATAAAGTTCTCACAAATTATAGTAAGGCACCCAGCCATGTCTGAGGCACTTATTTTAACTTTTAATTATAAAACAGCAGCAGGCAACATGCCATTTATACCTCTAGGCATGAATCAAATCACAAGATGCCATTTATGTTCGGGTGTTTTCATGAAGTCAGAAACATCTTCTCATAAACAGTCTGTAGTTTGACACAGTAAAGGTGAAAGGTTCGATTAAGTTTAACACTATAATGTATTCTGTTAGATACATGTGTTTCTGATGTCTCTACATTATCAGCGTGATTTTTAAAAAAAAACAGACCCTAACCCCATATATTGTATTTCTTTTTGTTTAAAATAAAAAAAAAATGTGACCAATAAATTGCACAAAAATGCTGAAGGTAGCAAAAAACGACACAAGTTAAAAGTCTTGCATCCAAATTGATATTTAATTTCTTTAATAAAAAGAAGGTTCAATAAACACTCTAGTTTAAGAAAAAATTGGAATTTTCTGTCAATCACGTCATTGTTCAGGCATGCACGCCATGCGCACAAACAAACACACACACGCACATATTTTTTACAGTGTGATCTACAAAAGCTCTTGATGACTGTGATGTCAGTTGTTTGCCTCTTGTAACCACAACCCACAACATTAACGAGGTCCATATTGGTTTGAAGTCAGGAGCTTGCAGAAGCCTCTAGAAAGCCATCCCGCGACACTGAATCACTGCGTTATTTTTTTGTGGTCACTCAGCTCTGTCAAGAACAATGTCAGCGTGTGAAGTTGCTCAAGCTTCTTTGAAAACAGGGACTCTGCTGCATTACATTTCTTTAAACCTTGTATTGTAGAGAAACCAGATGGATTATTACAACTTCCCATAACGTGCAGGTGACAAATATAGCATGTGAATAAGGCAGTGTTCTCCTCTCTAATTGGCTCATGATAATCTCTTCTGCTGATAAAAGGCGTCTTTGAAAACAGAGAGTTACTGTTAGCTTTCTGGGCACATAGCAGTTGAAAGCAAGAGCGAAAAAGTACAAGGTTTGTGTGTTTTTACACGATTCAAGGTGCAAAATGAAGCTTCTTCTCTTTACAGCATTTGTAGCAACCATCAGCTATGTGAGTAGTCATTCTATCCATCTATCCATCCATCTATGTATCTATGCATCTATCTATACTAATGTGTATATCTCGTCTAAATTTATTTCAGGTCAATGCAGGCAAGGTAAGTGAGACTATGGATGTATGCATACTTTGTACAATAATCAAAATTAGGCCAAAGTCAATATAAGTCTTTTTCCTTTTCCATGCAGACTGCAAGGCTGCTGGCAGCTATGAATGCAGGGTTGCTGAATGGAGGACTCTTAAATGGAGGAAACCCCGGGATGCTGCTTGGTGGTCTCAATCCACCCATTGTAGCTGGCGGTGGAGCAGGCATTATTGGGCAGCCCCAGTTTGCTCAGGTCAGTCCACTGGATTTGAATTTGAGCAATCATGTAACTTTACACAGATATTTTGCAGTGAATCTAATAACACTGATTTTTCCCTCTCACAGTTCGCTCCTCGAGTTCCTGCTTTTGTCGTTCCAGCTCAGGTCGGCAATGTGTACCCTTTCCCTGCTGTCCCTGCAGTCAATGCGGTTAGTGAAGCACTTACTGTTGTGGTGTTAACAACACAAATTGTTGCAGGTTTAAGAGCATCATCTGTCTTGTTTCTTTAGTACCAGTTTCCTTTCATGGGAGTACCCCAAATGGCACCAATGAATGCTCCTCAGCAGCCTGTGATGGTAATCAATCTTCCTTTCAGTGTATCAGTGGTTATTGTTTTGCAGAAATGTTACATTTGCTGTTTTTCCTTAGGGGAACCCTGCCGGTGCTGCTCCACAGCAGCTTCCAGTTCAGCCTAATCCACTCGGAAGATTCAGGGTAGGAAACAATGAATCTGTAGTCTCATAGGCTGTGCAATATGAATGAAGGCTAAATGTTGCTCTGTGACTCCACAGCGCCAGATTATGAAAGCGGAAAACACTGTGAAGAGTACCGTGGATACTCAGGTGAGACTGTGTAAATTAAAAAATAAAAGCATATCAAAAAACAAAGCAAAACAAAAATACTCACACCATTTTTTGTCTCTTATTTTTTTTTCAGATTCCTTCTTCTGCTCCTTCTGCATCACCAACAGCAGCGCCCTGCAACAAGAATAATTAAGCTGACACCATTACTGTAACATTAGCTATGAATTAAATCTACAAGAAATATTGGATATTATAACATTAAATATTAACCCCTGTGATTATTCATAAATTGGTGAATTTTGTTACAGTGTGTTCACTTTCTAATAAAAGTAATTGTACTCTAAATAAAATCTGTGCTGTATGATTTTGCACTGCTATACGCCATACACCATCAGTCATACAGTGGATCTGTGCTGCCATCTAAAGGACATATATAATAATAGTTTCATAAAACTACTGATGAAAGATAGTGAAGAGGACATACATAAAATGTTATCAAATATAAAAAAGACTACCAACCCACTTGACACTCATTCCAATAAAGATAGTACAGATATATTGATGTCAAGGAGCGTGAGTGGACACACACGTTACAGCAAACATAATGCAGTTCTGAAGTTCTTTCAAACAGCTCCTCCTACAACTTTCAGCATATACAGACGTATAGAGACAGTTATGTCTCGGCACCATCAGCACATTCCCAGAACTTACAGCACAAAATGTGCTGGTGTGGCATAAAAAAACATCTGAGTTAGTTACTGACGTTTTGATGAGCAGCAAAAACACAGGTGTACATAAAACTAATGACGGCTCAGTTCAAAAAAGCTGCTTCACTTTCAGGATTGTGTAAGTTGTTTCACAGTCACACATTTGTGGCCAAATGAATAAAGCTGAGCCATGTAAGTGGACTGGATTGCATTTATATCGCACTTTAATATAATACTTTACAAAACAAGTGATATTCACACCTGCTTTTATTCTGTACGCACACAGAAATGGGTCCTTGATTCTTTCCCAAGGACACTTTAACATGTGGGCTTGCACCAGGCACAGTTGAAAACTGCTTCAACTGAAATAAAATATAATAAAATATTACTGAGTACAACGACATAAAAAAACGGATGTATCAAAAAATGGGCTGCACTAATGGTTGGTGTAAGCAAAACATGCTGAACATAACACCGAGTACACTCAACTATTAGTACAAATGATTCCCCAATTAGATGCCAACATCAGACTGAGTGTGATGTGACTAACGTCTGAATATATGCTCAAACTTTGTGCTTTTCTTTTTTTTTCTCATAGCATGCAAAAATCCCTTTTGGAATTATAATAATTACACAGTGCAGTGTTACACTTTACACAAGCTTTTCTTACTATAAGAGATCACAGAAACAAAGTGCAGAATGTACACGGTACACCTAGACGCTACAGTGATGACCTCAACATGCAGCTCTGGTGATTTTGTAATTTCTGTATGAAGTTTTAAACTGAGATTATTTTGGCCTCTTTTTAATAACTTGAAACAGAACGTGTCATGGTATTTAGAGACATGACTTACACCTAATTACACACTTACCTGCTCTGTGTTGTAAGCGTCTGAGTCGGTTGCCATGAGAAATGTCTGTCACACTGACCGCATATGGTTTGGATGGGTTGGTGGTGGACTATATCAGCTCAGATGGGAGGAATTTAAACGTGATGTGGAGAAGGTCGGGAAGCAGACACAGAAAGGGGAAGCAGAACCAGAGAAACGGTAACATGAGCTTTTGGTGCTTGTCGCGTATGTGGTTGTATGATGCTCAGCAAACTTCTGTGTTTTCACTGAGTTTGTCTGTACACACTGCAGGACATCATGAAGCTGCACACTGCTCTACTGCTGATTTGTCTGTTTAGGACAAGCTTTACTCTGCCAGTAAGTTACAGCTTTATAGTTTATCTACATAACATGCGTTAAACATCACATTTAATGTTTTGACAACTGTTTCTCTGACAACAGATACAGATTGGAATTATTGCGAGCAATAGCAATGAGGTAATGAGCGTCTAAAACCTTTCTATGTGTTGGGCAGTCAAAGAAACAACATTAGTCATTTGAATTCTGCTCTTTTTGTATATTCAGATCCTGAGACTGAATGGATTAGCTCTTGCAGCTATGGGACAAGCACAGGTACACATCATGCTTATGAGATGCCAATCACCATGCAGCTATTTGTTGCTTTGAGTAACTCTGTGCCATCTTCAGTATAATGTTAAAATATCTGCATTTAAAAAACTCATTGACGTTGACATGAACAGACACTCTTTCTGCAGGGCTCTTCAATATTGCCCCAGTTTGTGCTGCAGCAGCAGCAGCCTGAGGTGCTGCTAACCCCACAGGTGGTGAACTTAAACCCTCAAGTGGCAGGTCCTTTTGGTCCACAGGGACCCCAACTACTGGTTCCCAACCAGGGCAACCAGCTTACACCTATGCTTTTCCCCAATGGTCAGCAAGAGCTGCTTGGACCTCCACTGGACCCCAACAATCCTAATGTTCCTCAACAGGCACAAAACCCTATGCAGGTAGAATATGGCAGGCTAAAAACACATGATTGTTTTTATCACTGATTTATGATGTGATTGGATGTGTTTAAATTGATTTGTATTTACAAGTAAGGAATTAACTATTCCTTTTAAACTTTTTTATTCAGATATTTCCACAGTTTCAGTATCCATCTTACAGATTTCCTCAGTTTCATAGGCCTCAGGTATGGAATCAAACATCCTACCCTCTTTGCAAGAGTTAAAACATTTATTTTTATGCTCAGTGGAGATTTAAATTGCTCCTGTCATCCACAGGGTTTTCCTTACTTTGTACCAGCTTATGGCTATCCCCACCAGAGGAATAATGCAGTGCTGCAGCCCAACAATGGACAGCAGAACCTGGAAAGAACGACACAGAGACCACAACTCCCTCTGCAGGTCAGACATGATAAATACAAGCTGGAGTACAGAAAAGCACACGATCTTTGTAAAATGATCAAAAACAAATGGAAGGAATCACATTTTTAAGAGCAATGACGTTTTGATGAATGATACTTTATTAAACCTAGGGGAAGTTATGTGGTCACAGTTTCTCCAAGGCAGTAAGGACAGCAGTGAAAAAAGTTAAAGTACCAACAGTATTAAATAACAGAATATTTTACAAATAACTCTGATCCCTGATATATTACACAAAAGAAATATGAAATATAACATTGAAATTGAGGCACCCCTCTTATCATACTGACTGTTATTTTCTCGGTAATATACCTAAAAGATATTAAGGGTGTACAACTATTGCAGTGTGTACTTGTACTTACATCTTTCTAGTGTTTCTACTCTTGCTATAAGCATTTTAGGAAAAACTGGACCAACATTTTTACCTGATATAAGACTGAACACATCCTCTCACTTTACTAAAACAAACCAAAACGATGGAAAATGCTGCGCCAAGCATCTGCACTACTTTGAAGTTTAAGGCTTTCTACAGACAATGATGACTCAAAGGCAAGATTTGATGATAATAACATAGCTGCAGATGAATCATGACTGTGTGGGTAGATTTGCTGTAATGCAGTGACAGCTGTCTGCTATACTGACCACACTGTCAGTCTGTCTCAGCAGATAACTGCTGAATTCATGCCAGCACAGTGGCACATCAGTACTTCAGTGCTGAGTGACACCTCACACATGTAATTATTTATCAGTGCCACTTATTTATGTTTATTTAGTTCAGGCCAAAGCTCATTTCCTGCTACTTTTATGCAAATAGTGCTTGTAATTCACTGACAGTTTAATGGGTATTTAAAAAAAAATTGCTGCTACCTAATTACTGCTTATGGCATGAATTTATGGCATGACTTTTGAAGTTTGTAATCTAGTGTTTATGCTTATCATCTAATTTCAGCAGGCTTCCAAGCCAAAGCTACAGACAGAAGATGTGAGTGTTGTCCTAAATTAAACATTAGAATTTAGAAAAAGGCAACATTTTGTTTAACTGCTTCATGTTTTTACTTTGCTCTGGCAGACATGGCCAATGGGGTCAAAGAAAGAGTCTTCTACAGTTCCTCCTGATCCTCGTGGTGACGCATCTGGCCCTGGGGTTGATGAGGTAAGAAGTACAGACACTCTAAAGGCTGCACATACACACAAAATAATGCATGTTGAATATTCATAGTTCTTCATTGATTTGAAAAATAATGATTTTCAATAATATACCCTTTTCTAATTTCTCTAGGGCCAGGTTAACTTCCCATTCCTGTTTGAGCCTTAGATGCCAGAATGACAAGATCATTAGGCATAACCTGAGATACCCTGTATTTGGCCACAGCCTGACTGAAACTTGCAGGAATTTTACTTTTTTTTTCCATTGCTTTCATACCATGTTAAATAAAGTCTTTTGCCAGATACATTTGTGTCAGAAAGTTCATTGTTGTACACAGAAATAAAAGCTTGAATTGCAGGAATAATTGTCTGAAATATATTTTTGAAAACTTTATAAAGGTTAACAGTAAAACTTTTTTGTGAGGAAAATGCAAAACAAGCAACACAGTTAATATTAGTGAGTAAATTCTGACTCAGGTTCTGGTCTAAGGTCTAAGGTAGCAAAATTGTTTGATAAGCTGCACATGGCAACAGAAACCCTGAATGGCAGCATGAGAACTGATCATTTCTAAGTCTGTGAAGTACCATTAATTCATTTTCACCATGGCTTATCCACCTAGGACCATTATGAGGTGTCGAGAAAGGCGGCATTGCGAGGCAGTGAAGTGTCTCGGTTTACCTCTCATTACGTCTGAGAGAGAAGACTTAAGTCCTTAAAAGGACTTAACATCTAGTCTTTTATGCATAAAATGAATAAAGAGTGCTGTGACCGGAGGTGTTATACTCCTTGTGACCATCCAATCATTTCTTTAACCATAATCTGTTGGAAAACTAGTTTAACTTGTTTGCCTTCTGCACATCCTCCACAGTTTCACCACATTTCTTCTGGAAGTCAGTGATATCTCTCAACCCTCTCCACACATCCCTGACCCTGTGTGTCTGTAATCTCCTCCAACTTCTTTCTGTAGGCATTCCTGTTCTCCACAAGTCTCTGCTTTAACCCCTTTTGCACCTGCTTAAGTCCTGCACGGTCCCCCAACCTAAAGGCCCTTTTCTTTTAAACGAGTAGGGGTTTCAAATTGCTTGTAACCCAAGGTTTGTTATTTGGGTAGCAGCGCACGCCTTTGGTGGGGATAAAGTTGTCAGTGCAGAACTTTATATACTCTAATACACAGTCTGTTAAACCATCCCTGTCGCTGCCATGTGGTTCATACAGGGAATTTCAGTCAATGGCTTCCAAAGACCCACAAAGTGTCTCCATGGCCCCCTGAGACCACCTCCTCACAGGTTTTACAGTCACTGACTTCAGCTGAACCACTGACCTGTATGCTGGAGCAGGAAAAGGTTGTCATCTGACCTGCCCAGTGGAGGGAGGGCAGTGGAGGTGTGGGCATCTCTGACATTAGTATAAAATAGGTCCACTGTTCTATTGTCTCTTGTGGTACATTTGACAAACTGGTGAAAAGTGGGAAGTGTGGAGGAGAGAGATACCTGGTTAAAGTCACCTGTGATGTAGATGAAGGCACCCGATGTTTTGTTTGGAGAGGCATGGTCACTGAGCTGATGACGTCACACACGACATTGACCTTGCCGGAAGGGGGGATGTAGACAGTGATGGCGATCATGCGGTGGTGTCCGTCCACTTGAACCATGAAGAAGGCAGGGACTGAAACATTAGAGACCAGTATTTGATCGTTCAGCTGTGTTTCAGTGAAGCTCACTGTACTGAACTCTCTGGGTCTGGGTGAGTGTTTTCAGCTCGTCCATTTTATTCCCTATGGACCTTACATTCCCCATAATGACTGCTGGCACAGAGGGTTTAAACCTCTTCCTCTTCGATCTCTGTTTATCCCGCACAGATACAGCCCTGAGGTCTCCTTCTGAATTCCTTGGGTATTGTAGGCTTTTCATCGGAGGAGATAATAGGTGTTCTCATGCATGGAGCTATTCATGTGTGTAAACAAAGCCAGCTGTGCGGCTGACTCGGCTTGTGGTCATCGTGAACAGTTAGAGTGTGAAAAACAAAATAACTGAAAACAAAATAATGAAAACAATATAGTAAGATTAAAAGATTAAAAAGAAAATAAGCAACAGAAATGCTAAAGACACTAAAGAACGTTACAAAGGCAGGGAGCTGCTACAACAGGCTGCTAATAGGACAGCACCATATTGCTGTTGCTATTATTTTCATCTTTGTAATATTAACTGCCTTCGTCCTTCACTCACTTCAAACAGTGCCACTTTACTTGTCACAGCTCATTTAGATTACTGTAATTCTCTTCTTTATGGTCTACCACATAAATCTCTCCATAAACTGCAGTTAGTTCAAAATACAGCTGGTCGTATTATATTCAGAATTAAATCTACTGATCATATATAACACCTGTTCTTAATCAGCTCCACTGGCTTCCAGTTCACCTCTGTGCCAATTTCAAGCTCCTGCTTCTTACTTTCAAAGCGCTTCACAACCTCGCTCCTCCATATTTATCTGATCTTCATAAGTACTCACCCCCTTGTACAGACTGCTCTTCTTCAGCTCCCCTTCTGTCAGTTCCACCTGCTTGCCTGACTATCACAGGACTCAGAGCCTTCTGTTGTTCTGCCTGAGACTATGGAATGCACTTCCACTACATCTCTGGACTACAAACTCTCTCTCTACTTTTAAAACCCAACTATTCAGAATTGCATACCCTTCATTGGATTTGACTTTGTTTAGCTTTTATGCTTGCTTATAGCTTCATACTTGTTTTTATTTTTCACTTACCTTATGTTTTTATTTTTTGTTGTACTAATGTAAGGTAACCTTGAGGGTCTTTAAAGGTGCCTCTAAATGAAATGCCATCCATCCATCCATCCATCCATCCATCCATCCATCCATCCATCCATCCATCCATCCATCCATCCATCCATCCATCCATTCGCAGGCTGCTTATCCTTTTCAGGGTCGCGGGGGACACTGAAGCCTATCCCAGCTGTCTTAGGGCGAGAGGCGGGGTACACCCTGGACAGGTCTCTAAATGAAATGTATTATTATTATTATTATTAATTTTATTATTATAAGAACTAACATAACAGAAACATTTTAACATACTGTTACAATCATCTGTGTATCCACTGTAACATTAATTATGTCATATATTCTTTAACATTCTTTATGCAGCAGCTCAATGAAGACATGAGAACAAGTATAGTAAAATACAAAACTAATTTTTAAGCTGGTCTGGTGATATCATGTGTTGATACTTGTATCAGACATATTAAGAAACACATATTTCTTAATCATTCTAACAGCCCCTTTAACAATAAAACAATAATTGCTATTTTAGACTTAACACCTTGCCATTGTCTTCTCAGTGGTTTTGGTCATGATTACAGTGTGACAAGGTGTTTACTAATACCAAAGTAGATTTACTGTGTAAACTTGATTGAATAACTTGAGTCATAACAGCAATTAAAGTCCTTAAATGCAAGAAGTCAGACAGAAATGCAAGCATCACTGGGTTCTACCTGTCACCTACCTAAGCCATTTAGAAATCCGATTTGTAATCTTTCCATTATGTTATTATTCCAGTACAGTATTTTTTTTAACATTATTATAGTTTTTAGAAAAATAACAACAACAACTTAGTATAATGTGCCTATAACAATGAATGACCTTTAATGTATTAAACCTTATTACACACGTCACACCCTAAAAAAAGGATAAGCGGCTGAGAATGGATGGATGGATGTTCTCAACAAATAAAGACAAAAACGTATGTCTCATAAACAATAATAATCATATTTCAGTTTAATACAATAATTTCCTTAGGGATTAATAAAGAATTCTGATTGTTTATCACTTGATCTTTTTTTTCATTTTCACACTGAATAAGAACATCTAAATTCACAGCATACCTGTTTAAACATGCATGAGTCCATACTCTGTGCTTTTCTTCATTTTCAGTGAAATGTTGAGAACAAAATTGTACAATGTTAGGGTGTGTTGTTTAATGACTGTCTGTTTGGTTCATAATAATATGATCCAGTTATAATTCTCATAGCATTTTTCTGTCACACAGATACTGGATTAGTGTTGGGGTGTTTTTTATTTATCCTGTCTGGGTGTTGACAAGATCATTATATGGTTTCTGTCACTAATCATTAGTCTTGAGGATGTGGAAGATTTCTTAACAAAGGTGCTCTGGTAGCTCAATATAAGAAGAGCTCAGAAGAGTATCAGTACATCAACTTCCTTCATTTGAGACAGACTGCTGCAGCTGTGAAGACTAGACGTAATTATATGAGTCTTTATTCTCAAAATTTTCTTTGCCAGGATAGGATTAGTTGTGGAATTGTGATTGTTTGATTAACCTAGAATATTTTTTCAATTTAAATGAACAAATTAATTGTTATCATTTTATTTTAACAGGTACAATCATTGAAACCATGCTGAAGGTAGCATTTATGCTTGGATGCCTACTGAGTCTCACTCTGACTCAACCTGTAAGTCTGGTATTATCACGTATTGTTATGTATTTATTAACACTTATGAATTCAGATGCCAAGATGAAAGCCACATTGTAGGGTGACCAAACATCCTCTTTTTTGCACTTGTTGACTTGTAAAAGCCTATATGACATTTTTTATTTCACCATTCATTAACCGCACAGAGAAGGCATTATTTAAATATCTTAAAGTTTTCTTTAAGCAAACATTATTAGGGCAGCATGGTGGCACAGCCGTGCCCATAGGTGTGAAGGCTCCAGCGACCCTGAAAAGGATAAGCCTCACAGCAAGAAGGTCCTGAGTTCAATTCCACCATCAGGCCGGGGTCTTTCTGTGTGGAGTTTGCATGTTCTCCCTGTGTTTGCGTGGGTTGTCCCTGGATACTCCGGCTTCCTCCTGCAGTCCAAAGACATGCAGTTTGTGGGGATAGGTGAATTGAAAACACTAAATTGCCCATAGGTGTGAATGCTGGTGACTGTGACTGCGAGTGTAGTGAGAACCATTTGCGCTGTGAGTGTGAATGGTTGTCTGTCTGTGCCTTGCGACACATTGGCAACCTGTCCAGGATGTACCCTGCCTCTTGCCCTAAGACAGCTGGGATAGGCTCCAGCGACCCTGAAAAGGATAAGCGGAAGCAAATGGATGGACAGTATTATTAAAGTTCTTCATGACTGGGACAAGTGTGCTCTTTTTTGGAAATCAAAATATGGTCACCCTACCATATTGAACTTTTGATCATTTACTTTTTGATCATTTTTTACAGATGGATCTGGCACGTAAACAACTCGTGCGCTCATGGTCTGGATCTAACTCTGGGTCAGGGGTGAGTGCTTTCTTTATTTTCTGCAGTTACCAAAATTCTTAATTCTACTATGTAAACACTGATGACAAATGATTTTTGATGCACAAGTAATTGAGTCAGAGCACTGTGATTTGAATCACATTGTGGATTACTACTTTGTGATTTACCAAACCTCCTATTATCTAAGCTTTTAGTTTTTCAGATGTAACGTTTTTCTGCATGTGATAATAAATATTTTGATCTTTGGTTTTCAGGAAGCCAATCAACTGCCACAGTTAAACAATCAACAGCTGCAGCTACTCATACAATTACTACTTGCCTGCCTAGCAACAACAACCACTACAACAGCTGTAACCACCCCTGCGCCTGCTACAGCTGGTTAAAAACTGACATTTAACTATTGAATGAAAGTCAGTATGCAGTGCAACTGTCAATTTGTGATATTTTAATGAGAAAACAGCATTATCTACCAAATAAATTTTATGAATTGAAAATGTGTAGAGAAATTTTGTTCTTTCAAAATACTTTTTTTCTGTCTGTAAGAAATTTAAGTCCCTCAGCTTACCATTATATTCCATGTTCAATAAAAGGTTTTACAGGACACTATATTTTATTAAAGTAGCTATATAGATGTTTATTTATGAACACAGCTGGTCTAAAATAGAATTTGATTTATGTCAAATCAAATAAAACAACAGGAAATTAGCAATAAAATGAATGACATATTAACAGTGACAC
>VURO01021367.1:0-11870 GCA_015108175.1 Pelvicachromis taeniatus
CCGTCACAATGAACACTGGTGCTCCACAGGGGTGTGTACTGAGCCCTCTCCTGTACTCACTCTACACCTACGACTGCACGGCCACTAGCAACTCCAACATCATTGTGAAGTTTGCGGATGACACTACAGTGCACTCTTTGTGGGTCTGTCATGTTAAAAAAAACTGACGGGACGCAGCCAGAGAGTAAAGAGGAATTCATTAAAGATAAAATACTGGGTCCAATTACATCAAAGCAGTCCTTGACTATGCGAGATGGGAGGATATCAAATATAGGATCAGTATTATTCAGTTGATCAACTAATTGCTTAAGAGAGTCAGGAGTGACACGGGCTCAAACTGGTTGAAAGTTGATGAACAACCAGTAGAAACAGGGCTGGACACTGAAGGAAGCGAGGATTTAAGAGATGAAACTTTATCTAAGAAGTGATTTTAAAAGTGTTCACAAAGAGCCAGGGAGCACACCAGCGGCATATTAGGACAGGGATTGACCACTGAGTTAAAAATTTTAAATAGTGTTCGGGGGTTGACACCATTATCCAGAATAATATTAGATTAAAAAAAGCAGTTTTGGCAATTTTAGAAGCAATCTGAAATTTCGAGCGGCTGGCATGTAGGATTTCATAGGATACCTGGAGTTTATCTTTTTTCCACCTCCTCCCATCACAGCGGCAGACACGACGTAGGGCATGCGTAGAGTCGTTTAATCAGCATTGGGAATAGGTTCTAGGGTGCTTCATTTTAATAGGTGCAACAGTGTCAATGATAGAGGAGCATATAGATAACATGGTATTAGCAAAGTCATCAACCATATGAAAGGTAAAACAATCAAAAGTAGTGGATGCAGAATTCAGGAAAAATTTGCCACAGTTTCAGCATTAACTATACATAGAGAACGAAGGAGAACCTCAGGGTGCAGTTCAGTTTTACCTAAGTCAACATCAAAGATGACTGGGGAGTGGTCTGAGATCCCAACATTGTTTATATCCTTGATGCAAATGTCCAAACCATAAGAGAAGACCAGGTCAAGGGTATGGCCTTTAGCATGGGTAGGTTCATTTACCTGAACAAGGTTAAAAGAGTCAGTTAATGCAAGAAAGTCTTTTGCTAACGGGTTGTCCTTACAGCACACATGTATATTAAAATCACCAGTAATAAGAACACAGTCATATTTTAAAAGAACAGATCCTAAAAAGTCAGCAAATTCAAAAATAAAAGTCTTATTGTATGTAGGCAAACAGTATACCACAACACTCAAAGAGTCAGTCATCTCCAGTAGCTGAGCTTCAAAGCTAGGGTAGGTAGGGGAGGGTAGCAGCCGAACTTTATGTTTATTTTTAAAAACTGAAGCTAAGCCACCACCTCTGCCAGTAAGCCTCGGTGAGCTAAAAAAAGACACAGTCTAGGGGGAGAAGCTCAGAGAAGGGGATGGACTCACTGGGGTGAATCCAGGTCTCCATCAGGTGGTTCAACATATCACATGAGCGCTTCAGTACACAAATAATTATTTACCTCAGTTAATACCTAACCTCCTCACTGAGGTTTTTTGGGCATTTTCTATGAGGGGAAAGACCCAAGACTCTCTGCAGAGATCATATCTCTTGGCTGGCTTGGGAATGCATTGGTGTCCCCCTGGATGAGCTGGAAGAGGTTGCTGAGGATGGTAAGATCTGTGTTTCTCTGCTTAAACTGTTGCCGCTGTGACCTGTGTCCCAGATATGCATCAGAAAGTGGATGAATAGATGGATGGAATCTTGTTTTGACTAAAGTGGTCCAGACAGAAAAAGCTCTAGTAGGCCAATTAATTTTATTTGATAAAATCTTGTTGATATGTTTCTCATCTTGTCTCAAAAATGAACCACAGTGAGTTTAAGAGATAGTCAGTGTGTAGATATGTTTGAAGTTCAACCTCCCTCTCATGGCACAGACAACCAAAAAAAACATTAATCCATGTGTATGACTTCTTCCAAAAACACTGTAATACATTATAAACACTGGATGCTATATCAGGAAACTATTAATTGCAAAGCAACTTTGTTACTGGTAGAGATTGTGGAGAGAGTACGGCCATTTATTGCTGTAGATGTACAAGGCATCTGACGCAGACCTTGGCGTCATCTCTTTGTTGATAATGTGTGCCGTCCTGTGAGGGCATGTTTAAAAAAGTAACACAAATTACAGTTAAACATCTCCTGCTGCTGTTAAAGGCAAAACAGTTTTACAACTGAAAAATTGGATTGTCCTTAAAACTGAGAGAAGAAATACTAAATGATACTGACTAGCTTATTAGAATTTGTATTTTAAATTAAAATTGATAGCTAAGTCTACAGTTCTCACTGAGCTTACATGGAACAAATGTTGAAGAACCTCCACTGATAAAAATAAATTGCAATAACATTAATTTTATATCGTTTGAGCCTAAAAGAACTCCCATGGGTAACTTGTCACTCACTTATCTGAATCAATAACAGGCTAAACTTATTATGATTTAGAAAACATGACACAAGAGAAAAGTAAAAGCGTTAAAAAAGAAAACAGCAGTAATGCAGAAGGAAGCTGCTTAGTGGTTAAAACCTGAGAATGTTTGTCAGCACAAATAAAGAAAGGAAGTGCCAAAAAACAAAGGTGATCACACACTCACAAAGAAATGAAAAGGTCAGAAGAAAAGCAGAAGAATTCAAGGGGGAAAAAGGTCAAAATTATATAGACTGCAAAGAAAAAGAGGCAATGGGTAACTGAGCTCCACAGCGTGATGGTGATGGTATGTGTGAGTCTGTGTATGTCAGCGTGTTTTCTACCTTAATGAGAGTGTGGCTCAGTGGAGTGAGAAGGCTGGCTCCTCCCTCCAATCCCTCCTTATTAGACAGAGGAGAGGGAGGGGGAGCTGAAAACAGGAGACTGAGTGAGTAAAGAATAACAGCATAGAGGAGGAGTTCTATGTATAGATACACACACACACACATATATATTTGTGTTTGTGTATATATCTGTGTGTCTTTAGTTGATTTAGTAAACTATTAATATTTGGCGTCGCTGTATTGGCAAAATATTGCAAGTACTATGCTGTAATGATTTTTTTCTCCATAAATAAGGTGAATTAAGGATGATTAGAACATCAGGTTGAAAGGGCAGTATATTAGAAAGGATTTATTTATCATCAAATGACTGTAAATGTATTGGGTGGTCAAGCTTTCACTAGTGTGATGTCTTGTTTACCCTGTGTGTTTTTTTCAAAATTAACTAATATTATACAAACAGTATCGTTGTGGTTAATGGACGATAAAATGGAACATGGAATATTTAAAATGGGCTCATTTAAAAAACTGGACCAAATTTCATTAAAATTTCTTTTAATGAACAGATGAAGTGAAATTACATCATGATTCAAAATAATCGTGACTTTTCTTTGATAATGCTTGTTTTTTAACACCCTCTCAAAAATACATTTGCAGAATAAAGACAGGGACATTTTAGCCATAGGACAATTTAAATATGAGCATCACTGTACATTCAAAACACTTAGTAACAGAGATGAGATTGTCCCATAGCGGCGAGCACATTTGGCCTGTGTCATATATGGAATTTGGACAAAATTCTTATAACATAATATCCTGAGCTTAATGAAATGAAAGATGAAATTTAGAAAATCACACATTTTTCCTGTCTTTTTTAGTAATGCTAAGACCTCAAAATGTCACAGAATTATTGGAATGACCCACATACAATGATTAAAGAAAGAAAAGATTAGCATTTGCTTTTAAAATAAATGCACCAAAGTTGTATTGCGATTTCCCACAAAGTGACAACAGTAAGATGATGAGTTTATTAATGTGTTTTTGGTGACTGAAATGGAGCAAAATACATAATGTATGCTATATCCTTATTTCCCATCAACCTCATGCTTAACAATCAGGGACAACCAAAGGGCTGGATGTTGCCCAAGGGCCATAAAATGCCCAAATTATCTAACCCTATCCATTTATTTTTAGAAATGGAAAACTGACTAATTTTGTAAAAGATTTGAAAAGTTATAGAGACATTGAACTGTTTTATTATTAGAGTAAATATTAAGTTAGTTACATGGATTATATAGGTGAAGACTGGGGTTATCACCAATGACAGCAGATCCGAGAGGTTTTTTGTTTTAAGTTTTTACTCAAGTAAAAATTAAGTTTATACTGTAAAAATGATGGATTTTAATGGTGGGAATGAGGTACAAGGGGTAAGAGGAAATTTATAGAAGATGATAATAAATTAAGATAATAATAATGATACATAAGATTGTAGAACTATTACATCAACAAACAAAAAAAAAACCTATTTGAGGCCATAACATAAAGGGAATTAAAATATCACTATGTCTGAAACGTCTTTTCATGTGTGAACTCTCTTCTTGACAGAGAGACAGATTGCAGCCCTTTATGAATTATAAACATTCAACCCCCTTACTATAGACGATCAAACCAACTTCACTGGTATCCATAGACTTCTTGATGCAATTTTAAGCCAGATGAATTAAATATCATGGTCTTTCTTATACATGCTACTTCAGAATAAAGTATCAGAAAGGCAGAATGGTGAGGTGTATAAATAATGTAAACTCCCACCTGGCTCCGGCCTACCAACACTCATGCTGAGTCAAAAAAAAAAAAGGGAAAAAACCCTCTGGAATAGGCATTGTAAAGCAATACATGCTGTTGATGTATTTCTTGAAAAGTGTCTGATGGTATTGTCCTAGACAGTCCTAGTGTTGAATTTACTCCCTGTAAATTCAACTTCTCACTGCAAACAGCAATGTGTTCAGCCTCTCCATCCCACTGCGCTCCTCTAGGCTTTCAAACTGAGCTATGCAGGTGAAACTGGAGTTGTCAATGTCTGTTTTGAACCTTTCTGTTTAGGGTTACACAGCATGATGACCAGGGACTAATTAGCATTACCTAAGTTGAAGTAAGTATAACTGTTGCTCACGCTTGGCAGTTTCCAGAGGGTTGTAATATGAATCAGCAATGTATGCTACACTAAAGTCAGAGTTTTCACAAGGGCAGCTGTGTTTAAGCTTTGCTATATCACTGTGGTAAGTTATGATGAACACACAACCTGCTCTGGAGTAGGTGTATGTTGGAGTTTAGACTCAAAATCAGCTGTAAAAAAGCTAATTATTTTAATGCTGGTACTCACTAAGGGCAAAATAAATTCTCAGCAGGCCAACTGGATGATCTGTATATTATTAATGCCACTAAACAAAGCTGCATAGGTACAGTAGGTCAAACTGTGATGGTGTGATACATAAAAATGAGTAAATCTGTTTCTCAGGCCCTTTGACAACGCTGAGATTACAGCTAATAAAAAACAGATTGATCAGTTACTTTACTGGTATTTGACACAGAAAATATGCAGAAAATAAAAACAAGTAATTATTTAGCCCCTCAAATATTTTCAAGGATTCTGGCTGTCAGGTTAGAAATAAATTTGCTTTGTTGTAAACATCTGTTGTCAGTCTTGCCAGATCAGATCAGGGATTTCACTTCCCTGATAACTATCTCTGAGGTGGCCAGTTTCAGTTGGGGAGAAAAGGAAGGATATATTCCAATAAATCTGCCCTTCATCCTCTCTGATTAGTATGATTAAGATTGATGGGAATGGCTTTAGTAGGCCTGGCACTCCATGCAGCAGCTGATGATTGATGACTGATAAAACCAAATGACATTTCAACGCACAGTATATGCACACACAGACACATACAAAAGCAGAGAGATAAAGAGTAAAATGCTTTTATGACTATGGTCAAACCTTGAACCAGTATGAAATACTATATTGTTTGAACTTCCGTTAAAAGTAACCTGCACAGACCAGTGGTGGCAATACTCAGATTACTTCATTTTATCATGTTAACACGTTAGACATCTGTACTGGTGAGCCCCGTCAAGTACGATGGAGGCTCTCTCTGCCTTTTATCATTAGCTTAAAATCCCTCCTTCACTTTTTGCTGGAAACACCACAAGTTATCGCCCTTCTTATCATTGCTAGGGACCACACATCAATCGTCACTCAATCTCCTCTTCATGTCTCAACAAACCCTTATAACCCTTATAGCTTTGCATCTCAAGTAGTCAGTTTTTTACACATGTTATTTAGGATGAAAGTACCAGATGTCACTCACTAGTTTGTGAAGTTCCATTTTGAATCCTTCAGATGAGTATCTTTGCTCTCGCATGCTTGATGCTATGGATCCAGATGTATGGTCATTGTTACTGACAAGTCATTAGTTAATGAGCCACCAGGAAAATGGGTGTTGCTGTCTGGCAGTAAAGCAAGTTGATTTTAAGATTGATTCTAATGAGAGTTTATTCTTTTCTTTAGTTGTTAGATCATCTGCAATATTAGGTAATTGTAGTTTTCTTTACACAAGAATGATACATTTTTCAACCTCACAAATTTCCTCTTCACTATTAATCAGGTTCTGTTGTATACTAACATAATAAAGTACATTTTCATTTATCACTTGTTGTATTAATAAGGCACAAATATCCTCCCGTGTGGCTAAATGCAACATTTTGGAAACAAAGCTAAAATATAACATGACTTTTTAATTTAAAAAATAATAATTTTCTAACAGGTTACAGGTAATAATTTGTGCCTATCATGCAAAACATCTGCGATCATTAAGTTCTTCAATAAATTTATATTAAAGTATAAAGTACATTTTTCAATAAAGTCAGCAGAAGATTAAATGCATTCAGAGCCACTGCCTTGTTAATATTCAACAGAAAACTTTAAAGTTGCCCTTGATGAAAGGTCCCAGGGACAAACACTGAATTGTTTGATTTTCCAATATTGTAAGGAAAAAAAAGCATACATGACATTTGAGGTATTGACCATGGTGGGAAAAACACTGTTCCTTTTTATATTTTCTAGACATATTTTACCATATAATTTGCCAGAGGAGCTGAATGATGAAGGAAGAAGAATAAAGGAAGAGGAGGGTGTGGGGGGGTAAGCTATAAAGTAGAGATCACTTTCATCCAAAAAAAAGACAAGACTTACAACCTCATAAAGATGCGCCACATTAAATCGTGCTCTTTCATTCCTTCCCCACACTCTGTCAAACAACTTTCCCATATGATTGCTCACAATTCATCCCTGTTTTGCTCTGCTTTACAGTTTTTCTTATATTGTCTTTTCATCCAGACTTCATTGTTGTATACTTCCCTTTTTATAAATACTTTAAAAATTAGCAAGGGTTTCTGGCAACTATCCACTTTTTTCAGTTCATTCCAAATGTTTTTTTTCTCCCCACTGTACAGGTTTTCTTTCTTCTATTCTTCATCTCTTTCATCCTTCAGCTTATATCTCTTCCATTTTCATTCATCTCTTTTCTCGCTCACTCTCTTTTCTCTCTTTTTTTTTTAAATTAAATGTGAGAATATGAGTCAGGAGGAAAGATTCCTTGATCGCATCAACATGTGTGAATGGCTTATAAATCCATCATAATAGGTCTCTCGTGAATCACACAAATGCTGACCTGCTTTAGAATTTCAGCAGCTCCTAAGAACTAACCTCATACACCCACAGGGGCAGAGAGTGAGATAAAGAGAAGGATGGGAAAGGAAAAGGAGGTTTGAAATTGATGCATCAGTGTTAAGTGAGTATGTTTATTTAACCCTCCTGGACTACAAGGGTGGGTTTTAGTATTAGTTTTCACAAAAATAGTGAAGAGGCCACACCTGTCAATCAAAATTGGCTTCGGGTATGTGTGTAGACACATCAGGGCTTCAAAACTGTAGTGCAGGAGAGACTCCCACTTGAATGAGACATTTTGAAGGGTGCTTTGTTGTGATTTATCGTGATTTATCTGTTAGTAAGATACACAGCTGTTAATAGAGAAAATAAACTTTTTTTTAAAATGGCAAGCCATTGTTTACGTCCTGAATATATGAATCTTTTTAAAATCCTGAAAGTGACTGTTTTTACAGTGACTGATGTTTACCTTAAATTGCAAAAAAAAAAAAAAAAACCCACAACAATAGCAAAAAATCCCAGCAGGAAATAACCAACCTTTTTGGAGTTTGCAGTATAAACATGTTTGAAGGTTGTGTGTTAAATGAGCTTTGTGTTTTTGCTATAAGCTATGTTTGTTTACACAGCTTCCATTTTGCTTTCATTACTCTTGCAGACGCTCACAGATCCCACCTAACAATAAAGTAAGAAAAACTTTGCACAGTTTTTAAAGGGTTAGCAATTATTGCACTATTTATTCTGTATTCCACCAGGTAGGAGATGGAATAAAAGAGAAAATGAACAGATAGTGCTGTACAGTTTAATGTTTTCAGAGAGGACAAAATCCATGTTAAATGTGTGCCAGTCTCATCACTTTTATACGGAAGGAAATCATTACTATGGCAACAAAACAGGGGCTTTCTACCTTCATATTTTCATGCGTTTAAAAGGTTGCATTGTAGCCCAATTTTTTTTTTTTTTTACTCTTTGAAAACAACAGTAAACAGTACGTTTATGCAACACAGAGTGTGCCTAAATGCAAAGCGCTGGTTGCAATGTGCTCAGTGAAAGGGACTACAACGGGGAGTGATTTGTTCATGGAGTTAACCGATGGTTAAATGCACAAAGATCAGTAAACCTCAGAACCAGCACAGGTCAGATGATTATATCCTGAACACAAACATAACAGACCTACTGGAGCTCACCACTCATAATTGAAATTATTGTGTGACTTTCTAAGTGACTCATTTAATCATGCTGCACTGTTAGACTGGAACTTAGGGTTCCCTCACCTGCCTAATCCCTCTTTAACGCTGGATTATGAACGTATTAAATCAGTGCAGGTGCTTGTGAGTAATTACCTGCACTAACAGACAAAAACACCTGCACTCTTCCTTACACATTCCCACTTCTGGGTAGCATAACTGACAGCATGTCACCTTCTGTGGGGAAAGCTCAACCCTTTTCCTACAAGGAAGATAAAGCCCAACCATGCATGAGAAAGTAGTGTCTGTAATTTTCATTTTTCACTTTACAAGTCACTAAATTACCTCAGTGAGATTACCTGTAAGCATCAATGTAATTATTACATGTACCAAAAATATGTATGCATGTGTATTTCTTCAGAGAATGTGTATTTATCATTAATTATCAGTAGAAAGTAACAGTAATTATTAAGATTACGAATGGAGTAAACCTTGAAGTCCTCTAAATCACATATGACATGGGGTAGTGGTCTGATGTGCTTTTCTTTCTACCTGTGTGTGCTGCGGTGACTGCAGAGTCCAGGAGGCAGTGTAGCGTAAAACCACCGCTTCAAAGTGCACTTAATCACCCACTGCAGCAGCGAGTAAATATCTAATCATGCACACTGGGCTGCGTGAATGCTGATGCACACACTAATGTGTTTATCATGCACAAACAAACACATACTCGCAAAATGCACGCAGATGATCAAATACAAACTCACACAAAAACATCCTGGCAGACAAATTTTAGAAATAGAGGAAAAATTCCATCTTTCTCCACTTTTGGCCAGATCAAGTGTCTTGCACACACACACACACACGCATGGACGCGCGCGCGCACACACGCGCACACACACACACCCACACACCACTGTTTCTGATCTATCTCAATGCCACGCCTCAACAGATTCAATCAGAGTGGAGCCTTTGTTCTTTTTTTTCTTCCTATCTGTGGTTTTATTTTCCTCCTTGCCCTCCCTCTCTTGCCCTGCAATACACACATATACAACATACACACATTTCTTTCTCAGTTGGAGCCAAATAACTTTAGTTTGAATGGTCCCACAGGTTGAAGTATGGAGCAAAACACAAACATATAGTAGGGTCTCACGTTCACAGAAAGGGAGATAGGAGTGAGCTGCAGATTCTGAGTTACTACTGATGTGTAGTTGATAAAGTGCATTTCTTGTATAAACAGACAGTGTGTTTGTGTGTGTCAGATGTAAGTTACAACTGCTTCTCGTTCTTGATCTGGCCCTGGAGATTTATTACACACTTCAGCAGCGTGCTAAACACAAACCCACACAGTGAGAGTATGTATTACTTTATTTGCGGGAGCCTTCCATTAATAGCATCCAGTCTCACACAGTTAATGTCTGCACTGCAAAAAAGTACAATTTCATGAAGTCTTAAATATCTCATTTTAGGATGATTACATCCTTTTTTGAAAATCAAACTGCCACTGAAAACGCTACGTCCAGATGAGCAGAAGCAACTCTTTGGCAAAGATAATCTTGTCAGGCACCAAATGTACTCTGTTATTACACTTGTTTCAAGGCTAACTGGTCTAAGTAATTAATTTTTCACTTGAGCTGACAAAAAGGAAGTCTAACTTCTGTGATACTGTAGTGGTAACTTTTAACTTGTCTAAAATGAAATGCACCAAGTTTTTAGTCTACCATTTTGGACTGGAGGCAAAAATTGCCAGGTACAGCTGCATGACATGCAACTTGGAAAACTTGGGAAAAACAAAATATAAAAATCAAACTGTTTTACTGCTTAAAAATGTATAAAATAAACAAGACAGAAGATAGGAACAAAAGAACAAACCCAATCTACAAATCTTCAAGAAATAGAAAACTGTAAGGTATGACACAACCGTGAGAAGAAAAAAAAAGGGAGGTGCAGGCAAAATATACAGACTGCACAATTAGGAACAGAACCAAAAAGACAAAGTCCAAAGAGATGGTGAGGCCAGAGGGCAGAGATGATGGTGAGGCCAGAGGGCAAAATAGAGAAGATGTAGTAGTTCAGGGGGTTAATCAGGGAAGCAGAGGGAGAGAAAACTGACTCTGGAGGCCGACTGGGTGGCCAGCGATGGCCTGGAGGCCGTGGTCGACACTGTTGGAGGAGAAGACAAAGACCCTCAGGAGGCCGACAACAGAATGGGAGCCTTGGGTGGCTAAGACGGAACATAGAGGCTGGGCTTGGATGGAGTGAGACACACAGGCTGCCATGGTCCGCGGGAGTGCCTGGGAGTCTGGCTGCTGGTCCCCTCTCCTCCCTTTTGGGGCGGAGTCCTCCACATCCCACCTGGACCTTGTTGCACGCAATCAGGAGGGCTTCTTAAACACTGTGCAGTCTGCTATGCCTCGCCAGTTCCTTTTGTGCTTTACGGCGGTAACCTGATCTCTAATGTTCCAAACCCCGTTCGCGTGTTTTTTCTCTGGTGTAACCTGTGTTCTCTGTGTTCAGAGGTGGATGTGACTAAAACTGCCTGGAGTGGTCCGGTTTCCTGTCTCCAGAGTAAACGCAAAATTGTCACGGTCCTGGGTCAGTGACCCAGTGATGTTCCACGGCTATTCCTCCTGCTCGGTTGCAGACCCTATTTGCCTTGACTCCCCTGGACCTCCCCCTCTTCAGTGCACCTCACATTGGATTTGTTAAGTAAGGACATTTTTCCCTCCAGTTATTCCCTCCAGTCAATAACCTGTTCCCTCGTGTTAATTATTTACCTTTCCCTCCATCTCCTTACAGACCCTCCTCGATTGGTTTTCCCCTCGTCGCTCCTCACCCCTGTTGGCAGCTATTGTTCCTTACCCCTGACGACCCATCCCATCGTTCCTTGTGAAAATAAACTTTTTTCGCTTACCTGTGAGTCTGCGTTTGAGTCCATTCCCTGGGGAGTAATCACCAGGTTTATGACACAGGCTTTGGCAACATGGGACCCTCTGGATCTCTGGCTCCAAAGAGGTTCTCAGTCTGTGGATAGGCCCCATCCAGAGTTACAGAATATGGGGGTACCAATTTAGCAGAGGTGGGACCAAGTCACTGTTTTGCAAGTCTCAAGTAAGTCTCGAGTCTTTATCCTCAAGTCAGAGTCAAGTCTCAACTAAAGTCAAGGCAAG
>VURO01021368.1:17709-31090 GCA_015108175.1 Pelvicachromis taeniatus
GTTATGCTGACCAGTCAATGTGCTTTAGACTCCAGACCAAATTCACCATAATCCTGGAATGTATCCCAGACGACGGCAGGTGAGAGGTGGAATATATTTTGGACAGCTTGCCAGTCGATCACTGTGCAAACAGAGAGCCAGAGAACCGCACACACACTCGCATCCACATTATGGCCCATTTAAAATCATTAATTAACCTAACATGCATGCAAGTCTTTGGAGTGTGGAAGGAAGCCAGTGTGCCTGGAGAGAATCCAGGCAAGCACAGGATGAACTAGAAGTGTTGCAAAGTGACAACACTTCTAGTGCTAAACACACCACTACCATGCTACTTTGTGTTTTTAAAGGTGGGGTAGAATATGACCTTAAAGTACCTTAACAATATTTTGTCCCTGAGCGTTTTCTGCACTTGCACAGCAAGCTTGTGCTTGAGGTTATGGATGAGTTGACAGTCTGAAACCACACTATTCTCATACAGTGGGTGTTCTATAACAGACTGAAATGTCACCTATTTTTCTTCTTTTGTCATGCTCCATCTGTCTTTTGTCCTTACTATCAGGACTCACAATAGCCACAAATGGATGACGTGAACGTTAAAGAAGAGGCAGTGTAAAAAGAGAGCAAATCATTTTTATGCCCATCACATTGTTAAAAATCCAGTACATACCCTGTAAATCAATGATAGTAGATCTTACAGGATGCTTTAGTACATTTCAGAACTCCAGACAGCTTTGCTATATCTACAATCAGATAAATGCTTCAGTTGTGCACTGCAGCGCGTTTTTAAATCTGTGAGCAGCACAGTTTTCAAATAATACATAGAAAGTGTGCCATAATGAGTGAGGTATATCCTCTAGCATATTTCCCCTGAGCCAGTATTTAATAAGGCTGTAGGTCTGAGCATCATATTGAATAACTGTTTGCCATCATCACATGGGATACCCTGATGATATAAAAACTGCAAACTCGGCCATACCCTGCACTAAAGGCGCTTCCACCAGACCACCTTCAAAGGTAGTGCTGACTTTCTGGCCTACTCTCCCAGGTGAAAGTCCTCTGATTTACGCATTGTGCCACCACATATTAGCTCTTCATGCAGTTTTTTTTTTTTTCAGCCTTGGCTGCATTTCTGAAGAGACCAGTGGAAGTCTTGTCATGTCCTTAATATCCCTCAAGAGGTGCAAGACTCTACCGTCCTCTGAACGCGGTGGGATTACAGTATGCTAAAAGGTTATTATGGATTTCTTGTCTAATAATGTCAAAAAAAAAATACATGCTTCTTACACCAGCTTTAATATCATGGACTCATGCATTGTCGTGACTGGAAAGAGTAGCTATAAAAATACGACCTCATATTTCCTTCCTTTCACTCCAGAGATACATTTCTACAGTAATATAAAAAAGAAGACCTCTGAAGCACAGACTGTGCAGTGGGATAAAAAAGCCCACCAATTCTTGTCTTATTTTATTGCGGCGGCTATGACCACCTTCTTTGTTTTTGTGGAGAAATCAGATCTGTTTTTAATGCATCACTGATCCAGCTTTGGCAGAGACCGATTGGGTGATGTTTAATGTGCATTCCATTTAACTTTTGTTTTTCCACAAATAAGTAATTTAATATATTATAATCCAAATCGCATACCAAATTAGGGGGAAAATTACGCGTGCGGTATTTCTGGTTGTGGCTCAAATGGACTTGAAAGTGAATGTGCAGACAGTTTGATGACGACTGAGATTTACTGAGCTCTAAATCGGGTGATAGAGTGGTGGTGCTATTGCTGCTTTAATAAGCACATTTTGTCCGTGCTTTGATGATTCAGAAAGTGGCTTGCTTTTCTCTTTTTTTGGTGGTGAGTAACATACCAGAAGAAATTGCAAGACTCTTGTCTGGAAGAGTCGTGTTAGAAGTTCTCTAAATTCAAAAGTCGGGGTTGACAGCTTTCAGGTGTAGAAAGAATGTACTCGCAACAGAGATGGAGACAGAAAAAGCTGTCTTCGTTAAAATTTTGTTACTTTTATCCAGATTTCTGCTTTCTGCTTTAATTGGGAGCATGTCTGAACAGTAGCAAATGCTCCCGATTATAGACAGCAGAAATATAAAAATATTAAGAAGGTCAGATATTGATTTAATATATGTGTTGTTTCATGCTGGTAAAGTGAAATAACCACTGGAGGGGTGTCTGGGTTCTATAATTGGAAACTGCCTTGTCAGTGGTGTTTGCTGCACAGAGGGAAGTTGACTGGCCGGGCAGAACATAACACAGCTGATGGTAAAACTTTGGTTCTTTTTATATGAAGAGCCTTGTGCTGGTGTTGCACATTTAATGTGCCGCTTGGTAACTCGTTTATGGCTTCTGAGAGAAGAAGACAAGTTCATAGATGTTTCCTATGAAAAGGCATGTAACCATTTGTCTTGATGCATGCTCAATCATCCAGGTAAGGAAATAGCAGAACGCTGAATCTGTTCTTCTGACTCCAGTAGCCTTACTTTTCCACAGTATTTGTATTCTGGTTATATCGAGAAATAATTATGTAATTCTAAAATTATGCCCATAATTGCATCAAGTAGTATTAATTTCAAAAGATCAGGCAGTGGGACAAAAACTCTTCTGAACTTCAGAGTCTACTTGTCACAGGTAGCTGTGTGGAGTGTAGAGGACCAAAATAATCCATCAATTGGCAAACTTTAAAGCTGAAAATCTAGTTCAAAGAAAAACATTGTTAACAGCAGAGACAGAATAAACAGAAAATCCAGAAATCACTAAGGAGCTAGAGAGTTGGAGATCTGATACTCTGTGAATTGATGCAAGAGTATATATTCAAAGAATAAACCAAGTACCTATGCAGATGTTACAGAGGACAAAGGAAACACAGCACTATAGAGCCTATACTGTTTATACAGTATAGTGCTGTATATACATCTGCGAGGTGAGAAATGAGAATGAAGCTTAACATAAAAAAAACCAGACAAAAACTATCAGGATAGTCATGCAGTAAGAAGTAAAACACAGACCCCACAGGAAACTATCCCTCACAGCAAAACAGGAAATGACCAAAAGAGACACATTAGGAAACACAGAGCTGAGAAAAGTCGCACCAAACGTGATGACAGAGGCAAGGGAACACTGGAGGACAAAGGCATAAACACTGAAAGACTGGAGAGGGAGGAATAGATAGGAAAACACTGAGGGAACTAAGCACACAGGAAATAACCAATTCAAACATAAGCTGAAGCCTAATAAAGACTAAGGACTCAAAACTAGGACTAGAAGTTCCTTTAAACTCTGTAAATAACATAAATATCAAACAATGAATAAAACTCACATGAAAAACTCTCTGAATATTTTCTACAGTTGCTCAGCCTACCCTCCCAATCCCCAAGCCTCCCAAAACCTAAAGCACTAGTGTGCAGGAAAACCTAAACAGAAACCCGAGCTAAGATATATTCACAACTGACTTAAAGCTCAAGGACAGCAAAACACTGTTAAAAGCACCTTTAATGGTGGTGAAAATGTTCTCATCTGAAATCTGGGACAAACTGAAGAACATTCTGGCGATGGGAAGAGGTGAAATGCACCTCTACTGAGACAGATTAATTATTAAGAGGTATATTCAGTCACCATACTCAAATCTGAAATTTGCCATCCATTTAAATGATTAAACAGAGGAATAGTGGTTGAGTGGGTGTGAATGAGATTATATGTAGTGTTTTTCTTAGATTAAATATGAGCAGAATTGCCCTCGTGAACTAGAATTTCTAGAAATATGAACAAAGCCCAAGGGATCAATATATTCAAATATATCGAATATATATAAAAAATATATTTGATTGAATATTATTGTTTTTGGTTGCAGTGCTTGGCTCACCCACCACAAATTGCCTGTGATATGCTGCAGATAGCGGTAATTGTATTTGCAGTTGTGTTTAAGATTGAAATGACTGCTAACCGCTCTAAAATTACTCCAGACGTGTGGCTACATACACATTTACGCGGGTATTATGGAACGCAGGTTTTTCTATGCACTTTGGCTCTCTATCTACATGTAAACGGCGTTTTGGATCACTGAAAACTCAGGTATGAAAAACTCCGGCCAGGGTGGACCGTAAACATTTGAGATGTGCACTGACATTGCTTCATATCACTTATTGATGCCAGACTGTGTTATATCACTGCCTGTTGCTTTGGCATGTTCTTGATAATGCTTTTTGAGTGGACCGGCATATTTTTCAAAACAAACCTGGAAAAGGTTTTCTAAAAAATACCCGTGTACGTGTGAATTGAGTCTCATAGTCCCATGACTAAAAACTTGAAAACTGTAGGATCAACACTTTGTTATTTTGGAGAGATGCACAAATAAATTCCCCCATGACACTTAAAATGTCACAAAAGGCTTCAGGCACTTTATACAGCCGTAGTACCTTTTGAAATGAACTTAATGAGCTAATATTGTTTGTTTATAAGTCGAAAAGCTTATTAAATGCATTTGGTATTCTAATTGCAATTTACATTCAAGTGTTTTCAACCGCATGGTTTATGAACTGTTTTTGTTATCCGACAGGTTTTTCTCTTTATCCGTGAAATTTTTTTTTTCTTTTCAGTTTCTAAGTGGTCTCTGTGGGGGTCAACCTGTCCCTGCCATCTGGCTAGAGTAGTTGAAGTGTTACGAGGTCCACTCCTCTGCAGATGTCTGTTACCTGATATGTACTCCACTAATGAGAGAGAGCTACTAAAATTAACAGGCTTTCTGCATCTTCCCGCAACTGAATAACAAAAGCACTAAGGGCCTTTTTGTCCTGCAACTGGTAAGACATATGGACTGAGCAGAAATTGAATATGTTACTGTGCTGTGCTTTAGTCTGCTCCAAGTGGCTTTAAATCAAGTAGATAACGCACAAAGCTGAGGCTAATGAGCGTGGGGTTTTAAACTCTGTGCAGTCCAACAAAATTGTTGACCATTTCCTTGGTATCAGAAACAGTAAGACAAATCATTGGTGTGTAGTTCAGCTGTAGACATTTTATCTTTCCACACCAGTAGTGTAATATTGCATGAATTTGTTTGTGGTAATAACACCGATGCAAACGGTCTTCCTAATTTAATGTGGGCCCCCATAAAATGGCTCACAGACACACAGAAACAGCTTTTTCTTTTCCTGGTGACCTCAGCCGTCTGTCATTGCTTTGTTACAGACTGATTATGTTGTAAGCGAGATGGATTCCTTAGGGGCTGTAGTTATATATTAAAACCCCTCTGGGGATATAGTTGTTAAATGTCATCAAAAAGCAGCTGTGAAACTAAAAGCTTGTTGGGTTCTCTGAAAAGCCAGTGCTCTAGAAACAAACACAGCAGTGCAATTAGTCTCTCTGGTTCCTTCAGCCATTATTGAAAAAAGAAATGCATTAAAATCAGCAATTCAATAATGTGCATCTCGGTGAAAGACATTACGCAACTGCGTTTGAAACTTTATTTTGGAAAATTATGAAAGAATTTGAATGATGAAGCATTTTTAAGAATGCAAACCACCGTAGACAAGGATCCAACTCTCGTAATCAAGTCTCAGTCTCCCTTTGGTTCATGAATACTGTAAAAAGCAAAACACGTAATTAGCATGAATATTTAATATGTTTTGAATTATCCTGCGTGCATTCAGCTCCACTCAAAAAACATGGATGAAAACAGAATTGTGCTGGAGGACAATTACTGTATTCACAGTATTTACCTTTTGATAGCATTGGTATATTTTGTGGTAGCCCCCCCTTTTTTTGTTATAGAATAAGGTGACATTCTTAAATGTTTAGTGCAACAAAAACCTTTTGTAGCTTTTGTCCTTGGCAAGATGGCTGAAAAGGTGATAAAGTGCATCTGTGCACAAGGAGGATGTTGTATAGAGGTAACTTGCAGTGTTGAGGTCAACAGAGGTCATTTCACAGAGGTAATGTGGTGCTTTGCTTATTGGTGATGCATATCAATGCGGTGTGAGATGTAATAGTGTTTTACTTGACCAACACGAATCAATCGAGGCCATTGATTGTGTTTGGGCCTCTTGAACACTAAAGTCTGCGTTGATTCCGGCTAAACGGATTGCTATCAGTCAGTGCACCAGTGCACAGACCAACATTTGATACTCATGGCATTTTCAAATACTTTATCATTAGATATCACTGTATTTATGATGAAAACAACAAGTGCAGTGCTGCCGCATGAGGCTCACATCAGCTCACAAGATGATGCGTCTTTGTTTTTAAAGCTTGTGGTGTACACTACAGGTCATGGGCTCATGGTATCCTACAAATCCTACAAATCAAATTTTTGAATGCTTCAGATAAAAAAGATTTCAGTGTGTACAATAAGCTTAGCCTTATGCTTAGCCTAGAATTGACTTTAATCATTAATCCTTAATAATCTCTGTCTTTCCACTATACTGAGTCTTATGTTCTGTCTCCTTCCACTTACTTGGTCACGACAGAAGGATGCCCCTTCGTGAGCCTGGTTTTGAGGTTTGTTCCTGTTAAAATGACGTTTTTCTTTACCACTTTTACAAGTTGCTTTCTCGTTGGGGGTTACCTGATTGTATTGGTTTTCACTCTATTACTGTAGGGTCTTTAACTTATACTATAAAGCACCTAGAGGCAACTTTTATTGTGATTTGGTGCTGTATAAATAAAACTGAAATGAAAATGTATCAAAATAAATAACAAGTAATCCAAACCACAAAGTGAAATATTAATGACCTACCTCACAATATAGTTGGATCATCACAGTTGTTCTCCTAAATGAAGTTTAGCCTGTTAGGGTTAGCATTGTTTTCCTGCTGCTGGTTAATGGTGTGTGTCTCTGCTTGTTTCAGGTGCACTTAACACAAAATTTTATTAACAACAAATCAGCTGTCGTTCCATATCTTTGCTGCCAAAGGTGACATTCTGCCACTGCCAAATGACATTGTTTAGCTCTTCATCTAAATTATTAGCATTGTTATATTTGTTAGTTTTTTTCTTAGCTAGCAGTTCTACTACCTAGCAGAAATTCTCAGCTTCCAAACCTTCTAGATCCTTCTTCATGTATAGCTAGCTGTTAAACTTTATTGTGACACCTCGGAAAACAGCCACACTGATAATTTAATTGGAGCTGAAAGAATTTGAGCTATTTTACTGTAGAAGCATCCGGACTCGGAAATGGCTAATGATGTCAGAGTCAATAAGCGATATAAAAAACAAGGCATGTTGGGAGATAGCGAGAAAGAAGGAAAGGCAGGAGTGTGGAGGTAAGACTAGGGATTTTAAATATAGGGATTGGTAAAGGGAGAAAGTTGGCTTATATGATCCTGATATCGTTTATCATTATAATAATTACTAGAGACAAGGAGACAGAGTATTTCTGTTGCTTGCTAGAGCTTTCTAAATTTAATGTCCACAACCTGTTTTGTTTTTGGGTTTTTTTCTTCTTTAGAATATGTGACACTAAAAGCTTTGCCATTTCAATAAGCTGATTTTAAAAATCCTGCCATTGGGTGTGTTTTACTTTCTACCTATTAGCGGCAAAGCCTGTCTAAGCATTTTGCTGGTTCCACTTCTGGTTCTCAAAATACCATTATGGGGCTTAGCAAAAAGACAAGGAAGGTCTTTGTTTCACTTTGTCTATTCATCTTTAAAAAAAGAATAAAAAACAGAAAAAAAAGCCCTTTGGTTCATGCACAGCTGGAGTTCTGGTTTTTGGTACATGTGAAAGTAAAAGGGGACTTTGCTGGGGAAAAAAGGAATTTCTGCCCGGAACATGAAGCTGCCTGCAGCTTGATTATATACCGTATATATATATATATATTTACTATCACTAGCAAAAAGCACGCAGAGGTAATGTACATGATAACACACACAGTCTCATTAAAATGTAGTTTATCTTAGAATTAATATATCGATTGTATTATGTGTCTAGGGCCCTCATTAATAACAGCCTGCAAAGCCGAGTATGGTGAGGGAAGAAAAAGGTTAACTGTGTATGTGTTTATGTTCTGGGCAGCTTTCCTCTTAGTAACAGAAGGTTGGCCAGCAGATCAGTCTGCCAGCCAGCCATATAACCAATTCCTCTGTCTGAGGATGATAGAAACAACGGCCAGTTATTGAGCCAAAGTAGAGCATGACCAATATTTTGGTAAACGAGTATCTTTTTTTTATGTTTTTGTGTTATCACGTAGTTTGTCCTCGCAAGCATATTCTCACGCTGTTGTGGGGAGTCGATGCACAGTCAAACATCATTTCACATTAAGGCAATTAATAGTTTGTACCAAACATTTTATTCAAGTTTTTCTTCTGCATAGAAATCAGTATCGGCATCTGTCCCAAAACTCTAGGATCCGTTGGGCTCTATACCAAATTTTCATTCGGAAAGCAAGCTGCTCCTCAGGTTATTCGCCATCTGCCTGCCACATCTATTAGTCATTCAGTCAGTCATCCATACATTCCTCCGTCTTTCAGTGTGTAACAAAATAAAAATCTCTAGTGTTGCTCCTAGGTCCATTTGGACGCTACAAATGAGGGGCCATTATTGTGCTCTTTTCCTCTGCTCGACTGCTCTGTCAATGTTCTTGCATGCTAAACTCCCTTTTACCTATGTGTTGTTTTTTTTTTTCTTTCAGTGCAACACATATAGGCACAGCTGCTTTTATGCGTCTGTTTCTGTGCTTGTTTGTATTGCTTTTGATGTGTGAGCATGACCAGGGGCACGGCTCATGGTCTGGCTGAGAGATTGAACAAATATATTTGTTTGAATCCCAGACACGTCAACACTGCAATGAAACGGTAGACCCCTTCTCTTGTTCCCCCATGTATAAGATGCTTTCTGAATAAATGTTTTCATGTTTTTTAGAACTGTTGAATGAAATGACACCCTCTTTTTGTGTAGTGTGGTTCTCAGAAATCTGCTTTTTGATCTTTTTTGCCCTTACTGCAGGGTGGTTACTTTCCAAGCACGAGAGCAACCTTTGACTTGCTTAATTACGGTGATTTGTCAGAACAGAAATGTGTACCTTGTCTGGTTGAACAAATGAATGCAGATGCTCTGAGGAAAGGTGGCCAGGGATCTAAAGAAGGAGGGAGAGATACTCAAGTTTATTTAATGTGAAGCAAATATCAGCCAATAATTATTTCAGATGCACATGTTGAAATATGGTAATTGCCAGGCTGGAGCTTTTCTGTAATCTGAAAATCACGCAGCACTTTGTACTTTCATTTGATCCGTGTAAATTTGATTTGGTGCTGTGAATGTAATCACCCAGGGCTGAAAGCAATGAAATTGTAAAAGAATCAGTCAGAAATAACATTAATATATGTGTGGGAGATGTCCGCACAGCATATTCTACAAACGCAGCTAAGAGCAAGTCATGAATAAGTTATGACCCCGGCAAACCTCGCATACTGTACATGAAGGTGCTAATAGGCTATACATCACAGAGGCCCAATGAGAAATGCAGGTGTTATTTGAAGTTAGAAGAGACTGCGTAATGTCTTTACACCAGAAGAGACAAAAGTGGAGCGGTTTTAAGTGGCTGCTCTGTAACAAGCACGTGTAAAGAAGCAGGACGTATTTGAGCAGCTCTTCTTTTTCTCCAGGCAACATAAGTGTGAACTCTCAACTTCCCCATAATCTTTTCAACTTTCTACCTTGGTCTTTTGACCTTCTATTTTACATGACATAAAACTGACAGTCCTCCCCCAAACGCTTTTGCTTTTGCACTTATTTAATGTGATTTCGTTTCACATAAATTATTTGTTCAAAAGACCAATTTAAAAAAGAAACCAATTCTCACTTCTCAGTGCATTTCAAAAGAGTTTTAAGTTTAAGATAAAAAAAAAACATTTTTTAGGACAACTTGTCACATTTTCTTTGTAGTGTTTTTATGTCTGGGTGGCCATTTAAAAAGTCTTTATAGAAGGAAAAAGAGAACTTCAATGTAGTTGGTAGAAGACATTAATAGGATGCCTGGTTTGACAAGGGAGTCTCAGTGCCACAGGAGGCATGTGTGTAGAAGAGACCCCTGCATGCTTCAGTAAGTGCTTTTGCAACAAGATGATTGTGCTGCCAAAAGTGTGCATATTAAGTCCTATCTGATGGTGGGTAACTCAGTATGGGTATTTGTTTTTTTAAAGGTAGGAAAGTTTTATCATTTTGAGAAACACACTCACTCACTTTAGTACCTAGTTAGATGAGAAGATTGAGGCCACTCTCACATCTCTCTTCTAAATATGAGGTTACTGAGCTTATCAACAAGACTGGAAGCAGGGGGAAGCAGCAAGTCTGTCCAAACACAATCTGCCTATTTGTGAGGTTTGTTGTCACTGTGAGGTTGCTAAGCAACTCTAGGAGACTCCAGGAAGTCGCTGTGCCTGGTCAAAAAACAATGTCACAAACTGGCTCGAGCAAAAGTGAAACATAGGCAGTCCACACAAGAGATTGACTTGAATCAAATAAAATTTAATAGAAAAATAAGCCAAAATGTTGGAGGGTGTGCTGTGGAGTTGTTAAAGATCGCATAGATCAAAACAAGGTTGATACCAGTTAGACACACATAGTGGAATGCAGGGGCCAGGTGAGCTGAGCAAAGCTTCATTTATAGGCATTGGTGTCCATATGCTCATGTCTGCGCCTACTCAGATAGACATATAATAGATGCACATGTGTGCAGTACTCCAAGCCCGTGTGCACTACTCTATGCACGGATCCAAGGCCGACTGGAAGCCATGGATGCAGGACTAAAGCAGAAACAATCATTTAGCGGTTATTCCACTTCTTGCTAGGACGGTATACTGATGTGTGAGTAAGACCTGAGCACATGTGGTATCATGTTGCAGCTGTTAGCTAACCATTCCATGTCTGCCATTGCACTCCATGATACGCTACGACAGAGCAATGCTTCTTAATGTTTCTCAATTTCCAGTCTGACTGTAGCTTCATGTTAAATGCATGTGCATAAGAGCTGTAAAGATGCTCTCATCTGACTCCCAGCAAAAGCAGATAAGCATATTTTATTATTTACAGCATTTAAACATTTTCTGATAAGGATGCCTTATTTTTAAAAAGTGCTATGAACAAGGCATTAAGAGTGAATTTTATGGCTCACTGGTGTGAAGTGTGCACAGGCTGGTGTTGCAAAGTCATCATGTTTTCAGAGCATCTACATTTAGACATCAGTGTATATTAGCCTCATCTAAAGACACATAACGTTTTACCAGCGCACTGTGAAAAACACCCACTGCTAACTCTAGCTCAGCACGGAAGCAGAAGTAGAAGAGCCCAGCAGGTATGAGCAGTAAATATTCTGTGATTGTAGATGGATTGTGCGGATGTGAGCAAAAGCACTGGACGTGCGCGGTGTCCCTGAACATGATTCGCTTAAAGAGACCACAGAGGAGTGAAGAGGGACAACACCGGAGAGGACAAAGAGCCAGTCCCCTCACCCCACTCTTCCTCTTCCTCCTCTATCAGGCTCAGACAGGGTCATACTGACCATGTCCTCTGGGGCCACAAGAATGACAGAGCACATGTTGGGAGTGGAACGAGGATGGAGGAAAGGGGAGAGGATCAGTGGGAGGCAGAGTGGATGATGCTGCTCTCTGAGGCTCAGAGGAGTCAAAGGCTAGAACAGATATTGTAATGCTCTGTGATAAAGCAGAGAGCAGACAGCTGCGTCTCGAAAAGTAACGTGATGATGTGAGGATATCAGACATAACGCTATCACTGCAGCGAGCATGTGTGCTCACAATTAGATTAAAACCCCTATGCTGACTCTTCTGACGTTATCATGTTAAAAAAAATTAACAAAATCCAAAACGGAGTATGCTTAATGAGTTGATGATCAGTCTCTGAGTAGACAAACATTACATATGTCACTGTATTTCTTCCTCGGGAGAAATCTGATGATCTGAAGTGGGTGGAAGAAAACCTGTTTTCTTCCAGACATCCCAGCCAGCCAATTCATTTTATGGATTATTTTCCCTTGACAGCAGGCACAACACACACCATTAGCTACCACGTGACCCCCCACACACTTCATGGCACGGCCTCTTTCATCTTTCTTGCAGGCACAAACACAAGTATTAAAGGCTAAAAATAATAATGAGCACAGACAGTCGTGCTATTCAAAAAAATCAACAAATTTCCACGACACTGTGATAAAACGGTTGCTGTCATAAGGTCTGTTAGGGAATTAATTTTACTCCCATGCTATCATGAGAGTAAAAGCATGGCTAGTGTGCGTTACACATCGGGGTGTAATTAAAAAAAAAAAAAGAAAACGTTTAGTTTTTTAGTTTTTTTAGTTTTATACAGAAATATTCAAATTGTCACCTCACCAGCCTCCTTGTCTCCTCTGTCCCAAGTCCTCCAGCCTGATTTGGAAGTTAATCTCAATATCCCATTCTGATGGATGTCTCATTTCTTAAAATCCATCTGGAGGAGACAAGACAGAGGAGCTATGAACAGCTGTTTTCACAGCTGGACTAGTCAAACCGCGGTGGGTGGAGGACACAATGCATTTTATTTATTAGATGATTCAGTTATTTCACGGTGATCAAACTTACGCGTTTTGAGTGCGTTTAACAAAAAAGGTGTGATATCTTTGTGAATTTCGTTCAAATGCGGCTGTGAAGGATTTTTTTTAAAAAGTACTGAAGTACTTTTACATCTGAGATCATAAAATACACCAGTAATTGGGCTATAACAAAGCAATTTATGGTGTGCAGCTGTGTAAAACAGCATGTTCAATTGACAGCGCTTAAAAATGACAGCGCTTAAAAATGACAGCTCTGAGACAAAGATGTCTCATTTTTCTAAGTGCCCGTCACCTCAACTCCTCCCTCCCTCTGGTGGGAAGTACTAAGATATGAAAAAAAATCAGGAATCAAGGAGAGAAATGAAGGATCTACCAAACTCCCTTTCTCATTTCCCAAATTGCACACCCTGGATTTCTCCCCTTAGAGGTTTAGTCCATCCCTCGATAGTTGCGAGTGAAGAAGTCGAGGCACCATGCATTTAATGAAATGAGACATCCTTCTTCTGAGCTCTCGTTTTAAAGCAATGCTAGTTAAATGTGACGTTTTCCACATCTGCATCATACACGTTTTTCTTTTTTTTTAATAGCCCTAGTGCAGCTGTGTTTTATTGTCTCGGGTTCAACATGATCTATTGTCAGGGTAACTTTTAAAAAAATTAAATTCACAACATGACACCATGTGACAAGATTATATATATATATATATATATATATATATATATATATTTTTTTTTTTTTTTTTTTTTAAAAAAAAAAAAAAATATTTTTTAAAAAAAAAAAAAGGGAGAGAGAGAGAGAAAGAAAAAAAAAGAAAAAAAAATATTTTTTAAAATTAAAATT
>VURO01021368.1:31110-42099 GCA_015108175.1 Pelvicachromis taeniatus
AAAAAAACATCAACAAAAAAATAAAAAATAAAATATTAAATATAAATATATATATAAAAATAAATTTTTTTTTTTTTTTAGTCACACAAAGAGAAAAACAGAGAAGGAAACATCCAAGCAGCTTAAATTACAGAAACAACATGAATAAAAAGGATGAGTTGTTTAAAGAGTCCTCCTCCAGCCATGGTTTGTACATTCTAGTTGTGTACCACACCTTTCTTAAACTCTGAATAACACACCTCCGCATAGGATACACCTGTGCATCCTTTGTCCTTTGTTCTCTATCCTTTCAGATGCCTATTAGGAACATGGAGTACTGGGACTAACTGTGTGACATTAATTTATATGCTATTTGGACATGTTACAAACATGGTGATACTGTAAGACTTGCGTCCAGAACTGTCTGACAACCATTGGATCTTAGTAAAAAATGTGTGTGTTCCTCGTCTGTTTGCCGAGTTGTTACTAGAGGTTGATCTCCTGAGTCACACAGACCTAGAGACTGGTCAGTGGCACACTGGCAGCCACTGATCATTAGAGAAAGGTGTATACCCAGACCAGTTGGCAATCTCCCTGAGATGTCTTTGGTTTGTGGTAAGTAATTAATTAAATGTATTTATATAGCACTTTTCACAGATAAAAATCACAAAATGCTTCACAATACAAAGAATGAAAATACAACATATAACAATGTAAAACAATAAAATAGAACGTAAAAACAACACATTAATTGAAAGCTTGTCTATATATAAATGTCTTTAACCAGCAGTCTCTGACCTGATGACCTTAGAACTCGGGAAGATGAATGTGGTTTCAGCAGGCGAGATATATACTAGAGCGTTTCACCATGTAGGGCTCTAAAGGTTAGAACTAAAATTTTAAATTACAGGCAACCAGTGAAGGAGATTGATTTGGTCTCTGAGTGGTAGTAAAACTGTCAAAAGAGCAACAAAAGCTAGTAATGAATACTGTTCACCTTCAACGTAAAAGTTGCACATTTTGAAATGTGTTGGTTTCAGCGCTTTTATTCTGAAGCAGACCTTCTCCACTTCCAGTTTGCATTGCATTTGTTTAAGTTTCATTACCACTCAGTGGTTAGTTACTTAGTGACCAATTGCAGACAAGACAACAGCAGCATTCTGATTGATTTCACTTAGTGATAGCCGGCCAACCACTTGGTAAGGAAACACATATCCTCTTTTTCCCAGTAGTGGTTCCCTCAAACCTCTATAAAGCAGCCCAGTCACATCCTCTCACTCTCTCGTCCTCTAGATGGCTGACTGACAAACCAGTTAGTTGCCTTTTTTGTTTAGCATGCAATACAATCACCACACATTCAGAGTCTATGCATACTTTCTTGTATGTGTTGGGTTTCTTTGCTTTATCTAACAGATAATATTATGAACTAACACACATCGGTTTAATATAGCCAGCCTTTCATTGCAGGTGACCTCTGTGACCTCCCAAGGTGTCAATCCATGCATCCATTTTTTTTTTCTTCTGTTTATCCAATTCAGGGTTATGTGGTGCTGGAGCCTATCCCACCTGTCTTAGGGTGGCAGGGTGCACCCTGGAGAAGTCGCCAGTCAGTCGTGGCGCTAACACAGTCGACTCAGACAACCTTTAACACTCATATTCACACCTGTGGCCAATATAGAATTACCGTTAAACCAAACCCCATGAATGTGTTTGGACTATAAGAAAATGCCAGAAAGAGAACCCATGCAAACATGTGGAGAGGTAAGCAGCAACACTGCTAACCGCTGCGTGTTTAAAGTTGCATTTAACTATCCAGGCTGTCTGTACAGTCATACATCAAGAGCTGGAGCCCTATTAAAAAGTTCATGATGATGCAGAAAATGAATGTCTTCAGTGGGCTCATTTCGCAAGTGAAAACTCCCTTTTTATGCAACATGATATTTAATATGTTATGTCATTATCTTAGTAACTAAGATAATGAAATCTTCTCAGCCCCTAATTGAATTAATGACTATTCTGACACACACGTGTTTTAACATTAAATTGACTGTTTTAATATGGACCGTCCACATTTTAGTCACATTAATATCTAACCGGGTCGTGTTCTCCATGTGAGCTAATTGTGCTTGAAGTAAGACATTTCTTCATCATTCGTGAGTTACCGTGTTCACAAGAAAGTGTACCAATGCACAGAGGATGCAAGCATGGCTATGACATGCTGTGACATATGAGCTTGACATTTACCAGTTCCAGTTCATCTCAACAAGAGGAAGGAATTTTTTCTTTTCTGGAAGTTAAGAGTTTTGAAAACTTTACTTTTTTTTTTACAAAGTATGCCTAGGATTGAGCTATTCTAATAAAGTAATTTAGTAACCGGAGTGGTCCTATATGCTCTGAAGCCTGTTAGAGTCTTTCCTATTTATTACTGCCCAATGTAGCATCTATAGATAATCATAAACTTCAATTACACAAGTTTAGAACTTAAAAATATAACCACCAGTGCAATATCCTGACTCTTGTGTTCTCCTTATGCAGAACCAAATGTAACTACAAAAGGTCAAATGTTAACTACTTCCAACCACCTTTCACTTCGTCCCATTCAACCAAATGTGCCGCTTAGCTGTAATATTTAATATGAAATATTGCCAAAATAAAAGAGCAAGAAAACAGTCTGCTTTGATGAAAGACTTTATCTGCTTTCCCATCGAGGGTCATCTGAGGCGTGTTGTCCCTCTTTTACCTCCATGTGCAAATCTCCAGACAGGGAAGGAGGTGGCCATGCTGCGTTTACTACAGCAGATGTTTGGGCTTTGAAAGCCAATAAATATATGAAAATGACTCGGCTCTATAATGCGTTTTGCACCAACATGGATTGCAGGTTCTAACTTGTGAATGATGCAGTGGATGACGGTCAGGCGTGGTTGCAGCATCAGTTGCAAAGTCAACAAACCATGTGCATAATATTTCTTCAGAGACTCCCCTGGCTAGTGTACAAGACCTGCTGCATAAGTCCATTTTAACAAGTTGAAATAAGAATCTGCAGATGTCACATTTGTGTTAGAATTAAAAATTATTTTTTAACTAAGGTTTGGGATATGTATACCACAAAAGGAGGGAAATCCACCACATCCTGAGTACACCAAACGTAATGGAAAGGTCATTTTTACAGTTGCAAATTAATGTTATTTCTTTGTATTCTCCACAGCCATCATTTTGTATTCCAATAAGATCTTTGAACTTTGAATATTCCAGTTTGCCTCAATTTTATTTCCATCACTTAGCAGTTCACATAGTCTCACTCTGCATCTTTGTTATGCCAGTGTGGCCCGGAAACTGGATGGAAGTGCTTTGCTTTGGCTGGTGTTAAAACATGTGCCACGTTGCTATGTGGGTGTGTGAAAGATTAATTTGTTGACTTCAAATTCAAGATTTTCTCTCTGTAACTTTACTGAGAGTCATAAAGAAGCCGGTAGCTGAACTGGACACTTAAAATATGTGAGGTCTGACTTTAAAAGTATATCAAACCAAGTCAGTTTAGCCTCAGTACAAGCTTTTAATAAGACTTTGAACAGTCTAAATGACTCATCCCATTTTATTCGAAGGCCTGCAGCACACAGAAGTCCATATATAAAAAATTTATTACATTTATGTTCTATAGAAAAGTTAAAAACATTTAAACTTTTAAGCAAATTCAGTCTTGTGCTGTTTTGCAAGTGCGATTTTATTAAATATACCAAAAATGTTTGGATTTGATATTGTGATGAGCCTTTAACTGACCTCTTGAAAAGTATTGATAATCAAGTACTAATTAATATTCAAGTTTCTGCCTGTTCGGCACACAGTCTCTCTCCTCGATAGCAACTTAAGGAGTTGATGTTCACAATACTAAACAACCCTTTTGCAGTCAGTAAAGCTCCCCTTTCAAAAACGTTGACGTGTATAAACACTTTAATATTAGCTGTTTAAACATTAGCAATCACACGATAGACACAAACCCAGCCTCAGGTGGTCACAGGCTAGTGTGCTTCTTGTGCCAAGACCCTTGGGAAATAAGGGCCAGATTATCCATTGTTAAGTTTATAATTAATGTAGCACTAATAATAAAAATGATGACATTAATATAGGAGCTAGGCAGCAAACATTATCTGTCCTGCTCATTTGTCATTTTAATAGATGGTGTTAATTTAACAGCATAACACAATTATTTGTGTCTTAAAAGGGTTTCTTTTGACGATTTAAGCAGGGAAATGTCGACTAGCAGCTCGATAGAAAAACCTACCTACCTTACTCCCCCTTCGTAATCAGCAGTGAAAATTACCAGCACAGCACCACCTGAGACGAAATGAAAATATTCTTCCAGTTTTTGGTTTTTCATATATAAATATATACACCATGACAAATGTTTTTATTGTTCTTATAAAACATTGTACTGGGGCATATCCCACTTGACTTTAAGCAAGAGGCAAGGTACAGAAGAAAATATTTTTCCCTGAAATCTTTGCTGAAATTGGTTTCACAGCAGGAAAACAGCCCATATAGGACAATATTACGCTTCTTTTCCCTGCTTCTTATACCCTTTTGGGTAAATGTCAGCTGAGTTTCAGTACTGTTCACTTATAGTTCACATATCCACCAGCTGAAACTGTCCTGTGGAAGTTCTTATTTTAAGTTATGATACAAACTCGATACTTGCTGCCTCTGAGCTTGGAAACTGGGTTTGGTAATATAAATGTTGCTAAGCTGAAACAGTCTGCAAAGTATTTAAACCCCATATTTGACTAGAAAATAGATGCTATTGGTTTAAAAAAGAAAAATCTGCCTTTGATGACAGGAGTGAAAAATAGAAGAGGCCTAGTGGGATGTCTCATGACTTATGGGATTAATCGGTAACAAGACTGAAAGAACACCCTGGAGAGGATGACTCTTTCAGACGGCTTTGTAATATCAGACAGGCCCGAGTATTGAGAAGAAGTTGACTGTAGTCCCTTCTAGAAGTGAAACAGAGCAACTTTCTGCTCTTATATTTATTCTGTTCACATTGAAGCGTCTCATCAAATGTGCTGTTTTGCTGTTCTTGGCAACGCTGCCCTTTTGCATATTGCATTGTACGCTATTTGCATCAAGTCTGATAAGATGGAGCCATACTTTCCAGCTCTTGGACTTATTTATTGCTACTATGTGACTCACCCTGTGGTCAAGTTTCAAATAAACCTGTGCTTGGGTTTATTTGAAACACTTTCTCTGTTCAGCATGCTTCTGACATGTGTTTGTAATACTGCATAATGTAATAGAGCCTGTGACATAGTAGCTGTTTTTTTTTTTCTTCTTTTTTCTGAGTCCTAATGCTGGTTTATTTTTTGCCATTTAGCATTAGTTAAAGGAGTTGTTTTGGGGTTTTTTTAAATCATCACATCAGTGTGAGCTAGTTTGTCTTGAACAATAGGTTACAAAGGTACAAGGTTACAAGGTACAAAACAGAAAAATGAAGATGTTGCCAAAGTGCTTTAAATCTGCCTTCTATCTGAAGGTCACCAGATGGACATGGCTGTGGTTGCAAGAAGACTTCTGGTGCTATAGAAGGCACTTGGTCCTTTCACATATGCACAATGCATTACAATGCACTCTCAACCCCATTGTCTTCTTTTGCTTGTGCTGCACAGTAATGGTTTCCTGCATGCAAATGAGATATAAGCAGAGCACAGTTCAGGCCAGCTCAACACAAATTTTGGGCGATTCGCTGAGTCTAGTGGTCAATGCAGCGCACTCTGCTTCCTGTGTGAAAGGGCCATGTATGGAGATGACTTTCTGTCCTGACCTCTTAAGTTTATGTGCTCACTCACTCTTCTTGGGCCTTATTGCCAAATAAATACAATAAACCTACATTGTAATTATTCGTTACACTATGTTTCATAAAAGAGAATTATCTGTGGTTTGCTTGCAACAACTTGTGATTGACAAGTGATTAGCCAATGAGGAAGCAGCTTCACAGTCAGGCACTCCCTTCCTATACCTGGCAAGGGGGAGAAAACTAATCTTAAGGCCAGTGGAGAATGTCACGGTAGCTTTTGTTCTCTATGTGGTTCCAGTTAGTTATGATAGTGTGACAGATTACCCACACGTATAAACCACATCCCTAAGCCTAAATGGAATTCAGCCATCACTTGTTTATGCTTTTTTTTTTTTGTTCTTTATGTCACTTTTGTGCCTCCAAAGGGAGCTTTGCAAAGTCAGATAACCTATTTCACCGGATGCAGTTTCTGCTTGAGGCTAGCCTTAGGCTAGCAGCTCAAGGATATGTTAGCCATGCTTATCACAACAAACCTGAAATTCACACACTGAAAAAATAAAAATAAATAAAAGAATAAAATCTTTAATTAATGGCAATAATACAGTTAGAACCCTTTAGCCTTTGCTGTGAGGTTATCTGTGTAGGTTTTGTGTTAAGTCACAGCACAAATTGAGCCCATATCACAAAAAACAAACTCGCTTATTTTAATTCTGCTGAATGTTTTTCACCCATGTGTTACTTTGCAAATAATTCACTGTCATTAATTATTCATTGTCACTTCTCATCTCATTATCCACCAGTGGCTATTGAACATCCGAGTCCCAACATTTGTCGTGCTAGTATCCCTCTCCTGTGTGAGCCATAATATAGTACACTCAGAGTGCTTACATCGTTATTTCTGTGCTTGGGTTTATTCGAAACACTTTCTCACATGTATATGTATATTTATATGGAATGGAAGTGTGAATTGTGGCCGATGCACTTTTAACAGAGTATGAGTGAGATAGAAAAATGAGATTTTCACTGAAATCTCTTACACTGAATTTTACATTAGTACAAAAACACTGACAAAGACAGTTTTTACTCCTAAATCCATTGCATTATGAAGTACGCAGAAACTGGCCTGTGCATGTATTATATTCACTGGTCAGTGTACGTAAACATGTCTGCAAGTAAACAAATGTGCTCTTCCTTCCAGGTATACACCCCTCACACAGAGACACACACAGGAAGTTCAGACTTCCTGGGACCACCGTGTTTACAGCCACTGGTTATTTTTGGAACCACCCTGATCTTTGTGTCCTTCTCTTCCCCTCTCCTTCCCTCTTCCTTATCCCTTTGGTCATTTGTATTCATCCACTTTCATTTACTGTCACCCTGCATCAGTTACAGCCTGCTCTGACTCTCTCTTACTTGGCAAGCTGTTCTTCTAGTTTTCTCCCCTCACTTCCATCAGTCCCTCAGTTTTGACCACCTCCCCTTCCCCCTTCCCATTTCCTCTCATCATGGCAGGCCGCATGCAGTGCCGCTCATAAAATAACAACTATTACTGCGCTCCAAAATAAGCACAACTGAACATGAGACGTCTGCACAAGGGTAGTTATTCAACGGCATGCACACTCACATGCACGCTTTTAATCAAACGTTCCAGTGGAGTGTTCTCATGGATCCTGACCAGGGTCTATATTACTTCTTTCCTTTGGCAGTGAACCCAGTAATAACCAAAGACTCCCTGAAGTTTTGGCTTACTGGGTTATTATTCAGTCCTGACGCACATGGACTTTGACTCATAATGCTTCGAGAATTGCAGCGCCGGTCAGTTTAGAAAAATAATTCTAATAGATTCTTATTCACGATTTGTTTTTGTTCAGTTTTCTGTCTTTTTTCCACCCTTCTTCTCATTTTGAAATTGGATGGGGATTTAAATGTACATAATGTAGCAAAACAGTTGGAAAAGAGGCATGGTTACCGCCACGCTCCATCACCTCTTTCTTTCTTTCTTTCTTTCTTTTTTTTTTTTTACAGCACTCTGTAAGCATTTGAGAGCAATTTTTGCAATTTAGAAAGCAAAATGCTTTCCTATTATTGCTTCAGAAGGGAATTCAGCTGTACACCATTTCTCACTTCATAACGCGAAAATGTTTTCAGTAAGTGACAGGTCTGAACTACAGCCAGGCCAGTTTAGCAAGGCAAGGGAGTTGTTTCATTTTTTTAACCATATTTTCATATCCAAAGCTAGAGTCAAGTACAGAGAGGCGCAGTGCTTTCACAAATTTATAAGCTACCCATAGCATCCACACTCATTTAAAGTCTTACTGTCACAAATGCTGTGTTCACTGACGGTGCTTGTCAGAGGTGTTCCTGAGCACGTTTAATGATTTCCACTATAGAGTCGTGTGTGTTTTGAATGCAGCTCTGCCTAATGGCCTAAAGGTTGTCGCCATCAAATTCAATTTTTGTCTTTTGTGAACAGAATTAGTTGGATTCCCTGTATTTTAAATGATCTATTCATTAGATGATGAAATCCCAAAAATTTTTTGTAATTAAAACATTTTATTCTTAAGTTGTTTTTGCTCATTTAGTGTTTTCATTTTCAATTAACTTAACCAGTTGTGTTTTTATGCATGCTTTGTAGACTTTTGTTGCCTTTGTACCATCTAAATTTAAGGAAAAGAAAAACAAAGATTTCCTGCAAAAAAGAAAAATCTCACTTTCAACATTTAATAAGGTGCCTTTGAATTTTTTATTTAGGGCTACGCTGTTTTCTTGTTTTCATTTTAGCATTACAGCTCTTTTTGGAAACAGCCCTTAATATGCCAGGTAGAGGCTACTCTTGCATATGGCATATTTACAGTGTTGTTCCTGGCACTGAAACACGTCTACACACTTGATTTCATAATGATACATTTAAAAACGAACTTATTTCTGACTTGCAGGCAGAAGGAACATAATTACCAGTCTGATGGTCTGATCTTTCACTTCAAACTGAAACATTTACTGCCCATTACATGCAGAGAGTTAGGAAGCAGCAAAATAATGTAGTTCTAGCACAGCCATCCTGTTGGATTCAGATTCCAGTCTTTCTGTATTCCCCAGCATGCCTGTGTTTGCTTTCAGACCATGAGGCAAGAGCGTGTGACCTTCTACTATCAGTGGGGTTGAGGGAATTAGACCACAGTCCCTGCCAGGGTCACCATGACAGCTTTTCTGACCGTGAAATATTCTCACTGTACATGAGACACCAGCTGCACAGGACAGCAGGAAAACAGCTGGAAGATCATTGAAACTCTTCTCCAAATTAAGTATTGCTTTAGTGCGTCCCAAAGAATTTGTTTTAATCATATTCATATCCGTTCGTGAACATTTTGTTTTGTTGCCTTCAGTGTTTTTCCTCTCTTGTGAGGCAGCAGTGAGTTATTTGGCTCTTTCTCAAGAGACACTGATAATTCAAATCTATAGTTTGCATTCATAAGGCACTTCATAAGGTGTGATAGCAACCCTCTCCAGTGGACTGTAATGTACGCTGCAGTCGGGGGGAGAAATGCTGAGAAAACAGTACACAATGTGACTACTATCATATCTTTTTTGCTCCACAGTGTCCTTAGCAAGAGAGGTGTTGATAATTCATACTTAATATACAGTTCATGTCCCACTTTCTTTTCCATAAGAGTGGACTGGCTCCTTTTTGCATTAACTAGGCTTACAGTTTTCACCTCAGTTTGTGAGTCATCTAAAAGAGAGCTCTTTAAATGTTAAAACTATAAAGAAAAATGTCACTGCCCATAAAGTAGAAAATTTTAGCACTTCGTAGTCGTGCTGAAAAAGACAGTTGGTATGATTGATCTTCAGGAAATTACAGCTCTGAGCACCCCTGCATGGTCTCAGTTGGGCACCGCACAGTGGAAAGTCTGACATATATGAAACTGTGTTGGGTCTAGGACACACAAAGATTCCTCTGAATGGTTTATATGAACTGCCATGTGTGGTCTTAAGCGTCTTCATGTTTTTGAGAAAATGCTGCCATCTATTGGTCCAGTAAACAAAATGAACCAAAAGAAATCTGTGGTTGGCATCAGATTCTCCATCAGCTGCTACTCTATTGTCATAATGTGTTTATATGGATATGGTAGTACACGAAAGAGCATGGTGAGCATTTTTGTAAGATTTCCCAGTAATACAGATGAAAGTGTAAGAACCAGGAGTCTTTTTCACAGTGAGATTTTTCATCTGCAACTGCCTGCAAAGTAAGCTGTTTTTATAGAAAACAAAGATTTTCCGGTAAATAATCTCTGTCACTTTCTGTGCAGCAAACTGCGGATTTTTATGTATAGACATAATGTATGCCACCAAATATTTCAGCAATAAAGAAAAATCAATAAAAATTGAATTTTTAAATAAATGTTTCATTTGATATTAGATTTACAACAATGCATGGATATTTGATACAACAGCAGGGTGGTAAGGGTGTTGCTAAAATACAGAAATTTACAGGGATCAAACTTTATTATGCATCTTGGCAGTAAACAAGATTAGAGTAAATTGAATAATGTGTTTGTTTGGCATCATATTTCTCTCTGTGGTGCCTTTCTAAAAACATACTGCCAAACACTGAGATTTTTAATGTTCATCTGGTGTGATTTCACTATATTGGTGATATATACAGTCAGTGTGTGTTCTAGACTATATTTACTGGCTCACACAATAATAGGAGATGTCCACTTGGGGGAGACAGAGCTGCATTAAGGTTTTTGGCTGTATTGTGTCATTAGTATTGCAGCTGGTAGTTGCTACGTGGAATTGCTCAGAAATTCTTGTTGAAATCAGTCTTTGGTGAGCCAGGTCGTCTTGTTTGCATTTAAACTGCCTGGTGCACCAGCTCCTTGTATTTCATCTCTGCTTCCTTCCCATTTATATGTCTGCTACACAATGACAGTAATCCGAGTTATAACTATGATAAAAGGTTAACTTAATAAGCCTAAGTCCCCTTTGACATTCTTATAACGTATTAAGAAATATGGTGCACTGATCTGATTATCTAGTGTCTTGCTGAGGCCCTTTTGCCAGTACCAGGCCAGACTCCAGGCTGCAGTCTGGGAGGTGACAGCATGCTGTGTGCTGCCAGAAGAAACACATCCAATCTGTCAAGATTACCCCCCCCCCCCCCCTTTTTTTTTTTTTCTTTTATATACAAAAAAAAAATTCTTTTTTTTTTTTTTTTTTAT
>VURO01021371.1:0-24571 GCA_015108175.1 Pelvicachromis taeniatus
CTGGTACACATTTTACATGTGAGGAGAATTGTAGAGGTTGATTCAGTCCAGAGAAGTGAGAACAGAGCGGCGGCCAAGCCCCAAACTACAAACTGCTATATAGACTGTTTGCACAACCAGCAGCCAATACAGCTTTTGGTTATGAGGGATGCAAACAGGGACAGCAAAAGTAAGACAAGACCAAGAGTTTATTTGTTTTGCTCACAATGAGATTTTAGTTTTGGGGGTAGTGGCATGTTTATTTTATTTTCTTTACTTTTAAAATATTTTTAGATTTACTTCAGGCAGTTTTATCTGATAGGCTAGTACAGACAGCAAACGGGAGAGCAGGGGGAGAGTGGGGGCAATGACACAAAGGAAATGAAAGATTCAGGCCAGACTCAAATCCAGGCCCCTTCAGTAGCCTTTGGCATATTGGCTGCCTTCTAAACCAGGTAAGGTCCCAGACAGTGTACTTTATTTGAATGAGACCCAACAAGCAGCCTATAGGGGAAGGGAAAAAGCTTTAGCACTGCAAAGACCTCAATCTTGTCTAAGCTTTGCTACAGTGTAAATACAACATCATCCAAACGTTAAATGAGCCAGTCAGATTCCAGGTAGATTCATATTTTTCAGCTTGAAAAAAGACACGGGGCCTAGCCCTGTAAACAACGCAATTATTATTTTAGCCTCAGCCTTCCAAATGATATGTCCTTATTTCACTGGCATGTGAAGTGTCACCTTATGAAAAAGCCGTTGGACCTTTATCCGTTGAAATGTTAGGAGGAAACTTCATTAGCATGCCGTTAACAAGCAGATATCATCAGTGACAAATGCGGTAAATAATTGATGGTGGATCAAAATGACTTTGAGAAGATTGTGGTCCAGATAGAAATGAATTATGCAGAAAACAAATAGAGGCACCAACTGACCCAGTCTTTGTCCGCTTGGATCAAATAAAGTTCACTGTATTAGAAACCTATGCCTGAAAGGTCCCTTCAAACTTGGGCACCGATATTACTCCCTTTCCATTCACTTGTAATGTCATGATAATGTGATTTAATTTGATTAAATATACTACTGTATAATTATAAAGTTAAACACTAATGACTATAATAATTAAGGATAAATAATATTGTCAATAAAGGTAAACAACATTAGATAAAAATGCATGCAGAAAACACCCAGAGCCTGTCAGGTTTCACCATAGGGGAAGCACATAAAATGTTATGCTTAAACACATAAAGCAGGTCCATTTGATCAGGACTGCTATCTTTTTATTGTTGTTGTTGAAATGTGTCTTTTTCCATCCTATAGATCAGAAACACCTGCAATAATTAAAGAAAAATGTGCAGTTAAACAGAATCTTTTTATATACGTACTTAATAGTTTGTGGGAGTTTAGATGGCTTTTTAATTTGCAAAAAATCCTGCTGTGGAATATACAGTGATTTAATTAAAATGAGAGATAAAATGAAAAGGTCTGGCTGTTACAAGGAAAATAATGAGCGGTGGAGTACATTACTGTTGCCATGCTAAAGCAAAGAAGAGAAACAGCTGGTAATTAGTGTATTTTATTTTATTTATGTATTAATTTGTAACATGGAAATTAAAAAATTAAAGATAATTTGTCTCCCGCTCCTTACAGACAAACGAATGCATTGTTTTGGACAAGAAACTCTATTTGAAGCTTAGAGATAAAAGTTTAAAGTAATGCAACAAAGCTTTCGTCCGTTTGGCCAACTGGTTAGCACACAGCTTTCTGACCCTTGCTAGTGGTTGAGGAAATATTGATCAGCAATTTGCTTTCAGTGCCAGGAAAGCTGCTAACCGCAATCTCACTTGTACACATTTTCAATTATCCACGAGTGCTTCATAAGTGGTTAAAACGCTGATAGTTTTACTCACGCACAATCGATTTGAAGCAGGAAACCAAAGAAAGACAGCATTATGTAGACCTTACTATGTTTCCAAAGGTGAAGGGCGGGATCTGCAGGGACTAAAGGCTTCCCATTAAATCGGTATTGCACTCACCCACACAAAGTCGCCAACCGTGAAGACTGTTGCAGAAAAGCAGCACTTGTCATGAGCAGCATCAAAGCAGGTAAACCCTGCTCCAAAGTACTAATGGATTTTTTAGGCCAGGGCCATTGTGGATCACCAGGACTGAAGAAGAGGGGTCAGTCAGTCAATAGAGGTTTTTAAGCTCAGGTCATCCCCAGCAAACTACTTCACCACTGATATAGCTGAAGCAACTGAGGGTTTCAGCGTGAGAGGACAGATGCTCTGATGCCCTTATTAACATTCAATTAAGCACAACCACAGACACTCTTTAGCACTATGGAAACATGTAAACTAATGGTGTCTGTTGTTTTAATGTGAATTGACATATCACTTCTTTCATAAAATGAGAATTTTCCATATATTTCCTATTCTGAAATTTACACAAGCCTCTAATGAATTTAGCCCACTAAAAAGAATGCACATACCCAAAACATCTTGTTCGCCTGTGCCATTAAGCTCTGTTGTTGTAAACAATTAAAAAACAACCGAGTCATGCAGTTTCCCTGGGTGACATGTTTCTTCATTACAGTGAACACTGTACAGTAGTTTATTTTGAGTCAAGCCCACATATTCCGCCTTGCTGCCAGAATATCAAAGGAACGATGTGCATTAAACTAGTCCCAAAATGATGCACCACACACCACAGCTTGGATAACATTTTCTAAGAAAAAAGCTGTTTGGACACATTCCTTTCGTTTATTCAAACAATATTTCATTAGATTTATTGAAAAGTAAGAAAAATATAACTTACATTATATTGTACAGTCAGTATTTTTTTTCCTTAATAAACAAATCCCAGGATTGGTGAAAAAGTGCTAACTGATGGGGTCGGGAGGAACTACTTAAGGTGCTTTGGGCACCTGTCCAATATGCCTCCTAGGCAAGGTGTTTTGAGCATGTCCTCGTTGTAGAAGGCCCTTGGATAAACCCACCACATGCTGGATAGGTTGTATCTCTCACAATTATGCATCCTCCTGGATGAGCTGGAAGAGGTTGCCAGTTGAGTAAAGGCTGGGCTTTGCTACTTAGACTGTTGGCCCTGCGACTCAAACCCCGATAAGGGGGTGTGGATGGCTGGCTGGCTGGCTGGCTGGATGGATGGATGGAGGGAGGGAGGGAGGGATGGAGGGATTAAAAATATGTGGGGGACAGTCTCAGGGGAGATACATACCATTCCATGGAGGTTAGGGGTTGATGGATAGTTTACAAATAGAGACATATTTTAAGAACTTAATTCAAAGAAATGCATACCTGTCCTTAACTATCCTGTCAATACTTGGCACTACTCACTGATGAACCGGCCTACATACAGTGTTGGGAAGGTTACTTTTAAAATGTCTTCCACTACAGATTAGAGAATACATGGCCCAAAATGTAGTTTGTAACATATTCCGTTAAGTTACTCAATGTGAGTAAGGTATTCTGATTACTTTGGATTACTTGATATATTGTCATGTATTGCTGCACACTGTGTGATTAATTACTATTACTGAAGGCTACTCGCCACCGAACTGATATTGTTAGCTGGCGTTAGCTGAGGTTAGTTCACAGACTGTTAGACTTGATGTTAGCATTAACAACCTGCTAGCTTGCTAGCTGCAAATAAACATGTGCAGTTCTGAAAGCAATACCAACTAGATTTTTAAATCTTAATATAAAATGAGTAACAGTAGGGTGGATGTTAGGTAAGGCTGCACTTTTGCAGTGATCTCGTACAGAAAACTATTTCTGTATCAATAATATGTTTTCTTTCTGTCTTTTTTCAGAACTGCACATGATTATATGAAACAGGAAAAGACAGCTGTATAATCCATTTATTTCAACACAGTACCTGTATTCTAATAATCCCCTATTTAAACGGTAACTGTAACGGAATACAGCTACTGATATTTTGTATTTTAAATACGTAACGCTGCTACATGTATTCCGTTACTCCCCAACACTGTCTACATATATACATCCAACTACACACATCAAACGTTTCTTGATTGCATCTGGTCACAGGTTGTTAATAATAAATCACTGGGAGCAGGAATCTATTTAAATATATTTAAATTGCCATACTGATATACTCTATCCATTGGTGGAGTGCTTTTAGAGTTCAGTAGTACTCTTTTAGTCTTACAATAAGAATCATGGAAGGAAGAACAGATCAACAGTTTGAATCGTGTGTCATTATTTTGAACATGACCAAAAAACAGAAGCTGTATTTATTCACACCTTTTCACATGTCATTCAATAACCATGATGTGCGGAAAACAGGCATCATCCCAGATCTGCACTTAATTGAGAAAATAGTTTTGTAGCATAAACACCAAGCAGGGGGTATCGTTTTGGGGTCATAGAGAAGTTAATGAATGAGAACATCTGTTACGCTTCGTGGCAATTGTCATTAAGAGACTGTGGGTGGTGGAGGCGGTGATATTTTGTACGGCTGGAAGGACATACCATATGCTGTGGCCTTCCAGAGATACGGCATGAGAAATTGCTTCGACACTTTGTAACACCATGGCAGAGATTTGCAGATATGGATGTGTTTTTGCAGAGACTTTTAAAATTCAAATCTTTTCTGGCACTGAAAGAAATGGGTGCATTACTCCCATGTGACTGCCTGCCACTGTAGCGTTCCATTGAGTATGTCAGTCGAGGGTCACAACATCACACAGTCTGCGATCAATCAGTATTCTGAGCTGTGATTGATGCTTTTAAAGATAGCATTTTTCACTGCCTAACTTCAAGCAGTATATCCCTCTTTTTAAGTGTCATATGCACAGCACTCCGTGGCGTCAGAGTTTTTCAGTTGTCATGGGTACCTCTATGAAGACTGTATCTACAATATGAGCCATAGGCCTACAAATCAATTTAAGCCTCATTTTGTCCCTCACGCTTTAAGAAAATAAATAAATAATGGACATAATGTAACAACTAAATGCATGCAATGTTAGAAACAAGAAGATGAGGACATAACATAGCTGCAAACTAATTGCAGCTATGTTATGTACTATGTACGATGTACTATGTTAATTAAGTACTTTTGTCCTCTTTAATGATGATAACATAGGCTGCACTCTGTCACTTTGAATACTGGATAAAGATTGTGACCCTAAATGTGTAGCAGAGTTCTATGTGTCAATGCATGTGTCTTATATTTTTCAAGCTGTTCACTCCTTGAGTACGACCATAACACCATGAACAAATTAATGAAGATGCCTGTTTGACCTTGTTCACTCCACTATGAGAAGTCATTAAAAAAAATTTAATGCATTTATTATCGGTTGATTGCATGTGGCTTTGCAACATTTAACCCCATATTTTATTGGATAGCTTTGCTATGAAGTGGAATTAATTTCTGTCCATTATTGTAGCCTTTGATCAACGCAAGTTTTTTTTTTTTCATTTTTCATACTATATACAAAATATACCTATAAAATATACCTATATATAGTAGAATCTGAGTTTTATAGCCAGTGAGGGATGATTGCTGCGTTTCCAAAAGACATCGGATTGTATAGACATCAACAGGGAAACAACGAGAAAACATGAAAAAGAGACATCAACATGAATTAACTGACACATTTGTTCCAATGTTTGTTTGTTTTTAATCTATAACAAGTGAATATTTTTATGTATAATGTCATCACGAGCAAGAGCATAAGGGATAATAGCCAGCACTACACAAGTTGTAATAACCACAAAACCAATATTTTTGTATTAATTAAATTAATTATCCTTTCACCTCAATCCCTGTGGTTTGATTGGCCTCTTCATTAGGCAGGAGCTGTGTAGCTGTTGATCTGTCCCATCTATCGTGGATGAGGTGGAGTACACTTTTACCATTTTATTAAAAGGCTGTGTTCCCATTAGATTTATCTGTATTTAAAAAGTATTTCTGCTAAAGAAATGTTAGCAGAAATACCCTTTTGATTAAAACACGAGCTCTTCTTTCTGCTGTGTAGGTGTGGCAGTGTGGAGGGAGCATGGAAGTCCTCCCATGCGCCAGAGTGGCCCACATCGAGCGCACCAAAAAGCCCTACAACAATGACATAGATTACTACGCCAAGCGCAATGCCCTGCGAGCCGCTGAGGTGTGGATGGACGAATACAAATCTCACGTCTACATGGCCTGGAACATTCCCATGAATGTAAGTTTTTCTCTGTCTTGGATTACACTCATTCAAATCCATGAGCTCTCTTTTGCCCCATCTCCTCCCGTCACACTTGTTCATTCAGACATGCAACCCAGGTCTCTGGAGACCCTTGTCAATAGAAATTCAAAATTCAGATTTCATCCCTTTTGACCTTCACACTGGCAGCAAAGCACAGGCACAACGCAGTAGATGCTCTTTCCAAACAGATGAGAGAGGTACATCAAGTGAAGGAGATGAGCCTCATTTCCAATCAGTCTAGTTTCATACGTATCAGTTTCATTTAATTGCTTTCAAGAGTCTACGGAGATGACCTGCAAAATAATAAACAGCTACTTTAATTAATAAAGAGTTTAATGTTGAATCCTAATTGCCTCTTCCGCCATGCAGAATGAGATGATAGTCAGTGAAGGACATCAGTGAAGGCCTCAAAAAAGCCGTCCAACACAGCTCACTGATGTCCCTAACAAAATAATTACAGGATGTGGGCTAGTCACACGCTGGTGTGGCACGCTGCTGATACCTGCACGCCTCCTGGAAATGTTGAGTCGAAATGTGGGAGCTGGGGGTGGCAGCACCTTTGACAAAGTAGTCAATCAGACCACATCCCTTCTTGAGTGTAATTACAAGCACAGTGGCATGGCATGTTATTACCTCGGCTGTCCTGTGGCGCAGAGTTATTTTGTGTACAGTAGAAAGGCCTAACTACGATTATTCCATCTACCCCCCTCCCTCTCATCCCAACCTCCCCCTCTACACAATCACAGATTTTTGTTATTGTCTAAGGTACCTGCTGAGAGCACAATTACGTTGGTGGGGGAAAGCTTTATGATTCACCAGAGCGGCCAGCTCCAAGTCCAAACACCAAACAACATCTGACTGAAATTGAATGCATTTTTTAGTGTCGCTTTGTGGTGGCTACAAAAAGTGGATATTTCCATCTAGAATTTATTATTAACAGATGTTGGAAGCACGTTCAGCAGCTGACTGTGGATTCCAACACAGATGGGGGGGCTGACTGAAAAGTAGATGGCTGCGTGTGTGTGTATGTGTCTGAATCAAGCCTCAGTGCCAGGCAGTGCGGCTATTAGGCATTCCCCCAATCAATCTGGGAAGCCACCTCCATAATGCCGGCATGGCCGTGAGGGCTCATAATTAAACAGCTGATTAGAGTTCACTCGGCACAGATCACATGTAATGAAAGAACAATGAAGGTCCTTCATGACAGGTGCATCTATCCATCTCTTAACTAAAAGGTTGGTCTTTTCTTTTCAGCACCTCAACACTCTCGCATATTCCATTTCTCAAGCAGCTTTCACTCTAATAATTAAAATGCCTGCTGGCTAAGAGGCTTTTTTTGTGTGTGTTTGTCTTTGTTTTGTGCCATTTGTTGACAGAACCCTGGGGTTGATTTCGGGGATGTCTCGGAGCGCTTGGCTTTAAGGAAAAGGCTGCAATGTCAGAGTTTCCGCTGGTACCTTGAACACGTCTACCCAGAGATGCGAATCTACAACAACACCATCACATATGGCGAGGTGAGGAAGACATTAATTAAACAAATTATTGAAAGTAGACACTGATTTTACCATATTGTCAGGGGACAAACACCTTTTAAAGTTCAACCAGATGTCTTGGGGATCATCGTGATGGTTTTTGGCAAATGGGAGTCGTGCCTTTGTGTTATTTTTGGCAAGCAGCATTTTTTTTCCTTGGTCTCCTTTGGTCTGTCAGTAATCAGGCCTGAGTATGTTTAGTGTAACTGAACTCAGCTCTTCAAAAAATTTGGTTAATCACAGATAATTCATGATTTAACAAGAGGGGTACTTACTTTTTCACACAGAACCAGGTAGGTTTGCACAACTTTTCTCCCTTAATCAATGAAATCAACATTTAAAAATTGAATTTTGCATTTACTCTGGTTATCTTTGCCTAATATTAAAATTAGTTTGATGATCTAAAACATGTAAGTGTGACAAATATTCAAAACACTAGGAAATCAGGAAGGCAAGCACTTTTTCACACCACTGTAGTCTGCAGACGACGTGAAAGCTGAGGCAGGAAGGCTGATCCTACAAATAAATCAGAGAAATAAAGGAGTGAATAATTAGGATGTTTTGTGCCATGCGATGATAAAACAAACAGCCAAGGATCACAGTGACAAACCGATAGCTTTAATGTGATGGAGTGGTACATTTTAGAAAAAAATAATGATTTGAGTGTAGCTAGTCTAAGGTAAGTGTGTGATATTGCTAAAGAACTGCAACATCACCACACAGGATTTGATACCAGTTCCTCATAATGAGTTTTAATCAAATACTTTATTAATTTTCCATTTTACTTTGATTGGGTTGGCTACACGGTCAGCACAGTGGGGGGAAGACAACAGGAATATGACAGGTTGAAGAATTGAACACGCTCCTCACTCAGACACTATTTGGAGGTTCGCTGAGACGCATTGTTTACCTCATATCAATTTCAGCAACGGACACCTGGAAAACTAGAAGGGCATTGGGAAAAAGCACAGATCACTGCCAAGGCTAATAGTCTGATCAAATATCATAATCATGTACTAGTCAACCATAAATAATGCAGTATTCATCTATGTATGGGTTTAAATTACAAAGAAGTAACTGCAAACATCACGTCACAATAATACTCTTTAAAGCAATGCGACACACTCTCACATTCTGGAACTGATGGTATTTTTTGTATATGCCCTTGGGGAGGTTTCCTACTGAGGACAACTGTTGGGGGCCCCTTAACAGCCTAGGGTGTTGTTTGGCATGCCTGTTCACAAGCTGCTGGTCTGACTGAATTATTAAAACCTTTTTTTCTTTTCTTTTTTTTTTTTTTACCAAATCTGGCTTGGTTTTTACATAATCCCACTCACAGACAGATGGACAGGCAAATAGCAAATAGGTGGGGACAAAAGCACAGCCTAATCAATATGCTGCATATCAGAATTCACAATTCATTAAAGCCCTGTGAATTTACTACCCTTTTTGTTCCCTCTACTGCCTGTTTTGGCTCTGGCACCCAGATGGATTCCTCAGAGTGGCATTAATTTAAGTGGCACTATTTTAGATCTGTCGACAAGCTGGGTAACATTTACCTTGTCTAGCCACACAGCCGGCACAGAAGAAGTGAGCCTCATCTGTCACCGAGCATCAGCACCGCGCTCGGCCATGCTGACCAGACCGGCCGAGTGGAACCCTCACTGACAAAACTACGTGATAGACATGTCGCAACCTGGAAATGAAGCCTTACTCATTCAAATCACACCGAACATGGAGCTCATGCTCAATGCATCATCTGCAGGTCTGGAGGACAGGGGGGAGACTGAACTGGGACTGGTCGCGTCGCGTCGCGATAATATCTATCAAAGCTCAGTCATCGCTTTGAGAAAATATGGGCTCTGTGAAGACTGCTGTGTGAACAAACCACAGTGGATCTAGTATCACAGAGGTATTGTGACATGCACAGAGGAATTAAATGGTGGCTCACATTCAACAGACTATTATCTACCTTCATAGATAATAAATAATAATAGGTTTTGAAAGGCTGCTCTGATACTATTATTTTGGTGTGAACCAAATTTGAAACCAGTAATTTATTAAATTATATAATGTTTGGTCATTTTATTGTTTGAACCAGTTTTCTCAGCTCACAGGGATCGTCTTTGGGCTGTTTTCTCAGTAAAATCAATGCTAAAGAAGTCTTTTCCCTGGTTTAGTCACTTTATTTTGGACTTTTTTCCAGAATGACACTGATGAATGTCTTGTCTTGTTGAGCCTTTGCTACTGTCCTATCTGCAGTGCTCGCACCCCTTTTCCTTTCTTCTTCACTGCATAGACTGTGCCTAAAGGAGAATTAAATCCCACCTACACTAATCTGTAAATAAAATGGAAAAGAAAGACATGAGCCGCCCGAAAAGGCTGAGAAGAGAGGCAGTAGGAAAACTGCTCGATAATATTCAGCGAGCTTGTCTCTATCAGCTTGTGCTTTCACATACACCAGTGGTTCTCAAACTGTGAGGTGCACCCCACTGGTGGGTGGAGGTGGAGTATGGACAACCAGAGGAAAAATATGAAGTTAAGCCATTGATCTATTTTTTAGGGGGAAATGTCTTTTCAAATATGTTCTTAAATTCCTGATTTTAAAAAAAAATATACCTTGTGGTACTTAACACCTTATGTACTTGACATGTATGTACTTTTGTCCTTTTGTCTTTCTCCCATCACTCCAGCCCCTCCCTGAGCTTGGTTCGGTCCTCCTATTAAAAGGGAGTTTTTCCTTCCCACTGTTGCCAAGTGCTTGCTCGTAGGGGGTCATCTTATTTTGCAGATTATTTTTATTATTGTAGGGCAGGGGTCACCAACCTGGTAACCACATGAGTAGCCCGCAGGCCTGCTCTAAAAATAGCTCACTATAACAACTTACCAGTAAGCTGGATCTATGTTTATTTTTTGTTGCTATTTTTTTAAAATCACAATTGCAGTGTCAATTTGTTAGAGATAATATATAAAAAAAAATGTTTATTATTAAATATTAGGTCAGTGCTAGCTGGTCTCCATGGAAACAGTTGCCATAATCAGTGTCTTTACATAGATGAATATCATTAATTATTAATGATAACATATAATTAAAGTTAAATTGAGGAAATTTGTTATTTCAGAAGTGTGTGTCAAACTGGTAGCCCTTCACATTAATCAGTACCCAAGAAGTAGCTCTCACTTTCAAAAAGGTTGGTGACCCCTGTTGTAGGGTCTTTACCTTAAAATGCAAAGCACCTTGAGTTGAGCGTTGTTGTTATTTGGTGTTATACAAATACGATTGAATTGAAATGTCATGAATACACCCACAAGTATAGGAGCGTAGGCTTTTAGATGAAGTTCAGACCTTTCTCCCACTAGGACTCCCCAAGAGTTAAAATTGTGAAAATGGCATATTTTAAACAAAACATATACTTTTTCATAACTTCAACAAGTAGTTTTGTTTCTTAAAGTTAGTCAAACTGCAAGTGCAAACTCAACAAATAGAAAAGAAAAGACTGCATTCAACAGGAAAGGCCTGTAGGCACACTTTCTCCACTAGTCATGCTGGTGTGAATTAATCTGAGAGAGAGAGAGAGAGAAAAAAAAACACTTTCCCTTCCAGATTTATCACAGAGTAATAAATTTACATCCAAACACAGCCAAAATCATGGCAAACTTATTATGTATATGGTAATTTTGTCAAACGACATTTCAAGTATTACATCTGGACTTTCCCTGCAATGGAAAAGTGTTGTAAGGTTAATAGCCTAATTTCAGTCACTGTTTCATACTTTCCAAATTTCAGACAACAGACATTCAACATACAGTAAAATATGTAAATGAGAATAATTTAATTGAGTTGTGCTGCATTTAAATATAGAGAGCCCAGAGAGATGGTAACATTATCTGGCACCATGCTAACCATATACAAATAACATGTTCCTATTGTTTAGGGTACACTGCCATTAGAATAAAATAGACTCTAATAGAATATAGAATAGAATAAACTTACTTGGTTCGTCAGTTCCTCAGATGCTTATGTACTTGAACAATGTTGTATTTGTTCCTGCACCAAACACTCAGTTTGATTAGCACTTGTTTCAAATAAAGAACATTTGAAACAAGTTGTTTGTTTTTTATAATAATGTATATGTAATATAAATACTGGAGCTTTCAGTTATAGCAGCTTCATAGAAACAAACATCTTTTTTGTTTTTCTTGCAGGTGAGAAACAGCAAGGCCAGCGGCTACTGCCTGGACCAGGGATCTGAGGACGATGATAAAGCCATTCTGTACCCCTGCCACGGCATGTCCTCCCAGGCCAGTCCACATTTTTCCCTATATCTCTCTTTGTGTTGACTGCTGTCTTCAATATAGTCAGCGATGCCATTAATTAAACTGTTTGTCAGTGCATAGTATTGATTCTTACAAAGTTTAAGTCTATAAATTGGGTGTGTTTGCAAAATTCTGTAGCAGATTTTTTTAAAATCAACACATTCTGCATTTTAACACTTGAAAACTGAGGACGATATGGTGCAATTATTCTCCTCTTTAGGCACTGTAGCATCCAAGTCAAGTTTTACATAGTAAGTGTGAGGCACACACATGCTATAAATAGAAATGTGTTCTTCACATTAGCTCTTGCTGATTAAAATATACCACCACACACTTCCCTTCTGGGGCTTTTAAGCAATGCAGGATTCATATGCTACAAATATTCTCATGGTTAAATTAAATTGAGGTCTATCTCAGAATACACATAGAGGGTGGAACTACAATCATGTGAACTTAATGCTAGTTTGAAAGACAAACACTCACTACGTGACGTTCTCACTTTTTAAAGATTAAGTTATGTTGGACACAAGCATTCTCTCAAAACCTGTTCACTCTAACTGATGTTTCAACCTATTGTTTGCTCCTGCAGCCAGAATAAATCTTTAAAAATCTTACCAAATGGTACCATGTAACATGACTTGAAGCTTCAAATTCTGCACCCACGTCAACTACAGCTCCTCAATCTCTGTGATTTGACCTGAAAATTTTTCTTGACTTCTGCATAGGAGTGCCATTCCTACTGGCGTCAGGGTTAATGCAATAACCTGCTCGGTCCAAAAATATCTGGTTGCAGTAGATACACCAGGAAGGCTAAGCCCAGCCCTGCAAAGCAAACCATAATCACTATAATATACTTTCGGATATTTGCCAACATCGTCAGTTAACGGCATGCTTACCAATAATAACAGCCTTAACAACCAATCAATCTGACTAGCTTGTTGCTGTCATCAGTGGCACTCTGTTCATCTTATTAAGCAACAATTAAGCAATCATCGCCAGTTTCTGCAGGCAGGCAGTTAGTGTGCCAAATGCTAAACATATTGCTATCTAAAACAACGAAAGTTTAAAAGTAACAGAAGTGAACATACATCGTCTTAGCCTGTGTGGGTGTGACTATATGCTATTTACATATATATGTATAGCATGACACCTGTCTGTCAATTTTTAAAAGCAAAGAAAAGCCCTAAAATAAATACAAACTCCACATGCCTTCTAATGGCCAGCAGTGGTGACTCTTCTCTTTGAAAATTAAGACAGATTTAATGACCATGCTCCTCACTTTATTTATTACACCAAAGAAAAAGTTTTTCCTGGTGAGGTTATCAAAATAACCTACTACTTTCAAGTCCCTCACTCCTTAGATACAGCTCAGTGCTCATTGTGTGAATTATGGTCCCATTTACAGTAAAATAGGCAATAAAGTAAGGTATGTCTTAGGCCATGGCTACCTTGTATTTGATAAGTTGCTATTGTATCAGCAAGTCCTTCAGTTTCTCATCCCTCTTCTTGCTGTTTGTCACATTTTTTTTTTTGTTGCTAATTTGATGACAAAAGCCAAAATGCTCAGTTCAAGGTTTCGTCTGGTGAATTTCAGAGCAGCAACATCCATCTTTTAAGGATTTGTATATATGAAAGGAATGTGCAGCAGTCAGGCTACTGAAAATATATGAAGAGAAACATATGAGGAGATGGATGCACTTGGACATTTTGAAATGAATCCAGCATCGCGGTATACATACATATATATATATATATATATATATATATATATATATATATATATCAAACAACAAGCAAATATGCATTTGCTTGTTGTTTGTATATTTGTTGCATATTTCTTCATATTTCTGCCTTAAATGTTGCTCATCCCTGTTTAATTCATATGTACTGTGTGCATCACTTGCCTTTATTGTCCCTGCTAAACATGCATACACTTTGTCAAGGTACTCAAAGTACTCTGGTTTTGCAGCTGGGTTGGAGAATTTGCAGCACTTCTTTTGGATACTGAGACAACTTCAGTTGCTTTGGTCTCTTCATCCCAGACAGGCTACATAATGTTGAGATCAGGGCTCTGTGGGGTCCGTGCCATCTGTTGTGGGACTGTTTCTTTTCTTGTTGCAGAACAGATCTTTCTGACTCTGCTGTATTTTGGCTGCGGTTGTTATGCTGCACATTGAATTCAGGAATGAACAGCTGCCTCTCTGATGGACTGAAACTTTTCCACTATATTCTATACGTATACATGATATAAACAGTGATTCGTGTGCAGCAGTCATTAAAAATAAATGAAACATAAGAAGGCAGCATGTTGCCTCCTGTCTTCTTAATCAGTGCTTGAACCCCATGCAGGTTCCAAACAGAGTCAGAGTGTTGAAGCTGGAGAGTATGAGATGACGTGAACATGCAGGCAGATGATATGCAATTACTAATTTAAAAATGTGAAAACATCAGTCAACATAATCACTTATAGTGCTGACATACAGTATGTCTGCAGTTAGATTTAGACACATGAAAAATGAAGAATTTTTCAGGATGTGATTAAATGTGCTGCGTTTTATTTTTCTTTAACGGTAAGAGAGGAGAACATGCAGCTCTTGGGAGTTTGGTATTAAATTAAATCCGAAACTCATTTTAAATGTGGTCAGGATTTGAAGGAAACACTGGAAAACTGGGGCACTCCCAGGAAACAATTATATGAATATGCAGCAGGATGCTGCTGGGCGAAAAAAAGAGAAAGCATCTCAACACAACCTTTACTTGAATAGATACCAGAACAAATGATGCTGTGGGTGGGAGGCCCTTGTCCTGTTTTTGTGCTTATTTTTCTTTTGCACAGTGAAACCAGATCTATTCCTCAAGATATGCATGCAAAAGCTACCCATGCATTATTTTTCAAGCATTTCCCAACTTTCTTTAAAACTGCTCTCGTTTTTGGTGATGCAAACCGCCTCACTGTGGCCTCCCCTGCAAAGAGCTCCATGGGGTCAGTAATGCAAAGCTCGATCAACTCTTAATCCTGGTCCCCAGGGGAAATAAACAAATGGAAATGAATTTTATTGCATCATTAGATTACACTGATGACTGACATTATTTTGAGCCAGCTGTATTCAGTTTTGTGATTTATAGAATTTCTCCTTTTCAGATATGGAAAAAAAAATAGAATTGATCAGAATAACTTCTTTCTATGCTTCAGAGAAGGGAGTGTCTGCACGCTCTCTATGGAAATCTAAATCATGGATAATGTCTCACATTTGTTCAGCAGTGCAAAGCAGTGAAAGGATGGCGCTGGAGCCACAGAGCCGGCCCCAATACACTACTAGCATGTGCGCACATCTAGCTTCATAAAGCAAATTATGCAATATTTTATTGTCTGCTGATAAAACTTTAGTATAGTTTTCTCTGCTATATGATGATCCCTGGTAATCTGGCATCTCTCACAAACACGGGCAGAGTATGAAGCTATCAGCAGTCTTGTGTACGTAGGGATGTGCGTGTTTCATTTAATAGCCGCCAGTATTATTTGCATGTGATTTAATAAAAAGAAACAGAGTGGACAGCTGTGTGTAATAACGATACACTTCTCTGATAAGAGGCTGCAGATTTATCAACATATCTGTCCTGCTGTCTTCAGATGGCTTCAGGCAGTTAATGAACTTAAAGAGAAGCTTTTCATGCAGTATAAAGGAGCTGTGCACAACAGATGCACAACGTGACCTTTTTTATTAATTAATAGATCTATTTTAAAGGGTTTTGCAGTGTTTCGCCAGCACATTTTAATAAGGTTTTGGTGTATGTTAACAAAATTGCACCCTCTGTTTCGAGGCTTGGCCACAAGACAAACCATTTGAACATTTGACGTAGTCTGTGCTGTGACTTTGTGGTGCAGCAAGGAAGTTGCTCCACAGTTGCACTATCACCGTGACAAAGAAGACTTGCTATTAGCTTGACCTCCAAAAAATGGCTGCAAAACTCTGATGATTGCCGAAACGCAATGGAGTGTGTAATGTTGCTGCATGAGCCACAGGTTAATTGGCTTGGCAGAATCATTTCCTCGTGTTAATTATTTGTTATGGACTCATTTTAAATGTATTAGCATATAAAACGCTGCCAGACTAAGCTGTAAACAGGTATTAGTGGGGATTATATGGAGGGTTTTTTTGTGCCAAGTCATAGTTTACACCTTTATTAAATCTCTTTAGAGCATTAAAACCTTGAAAGACCCAAAAGGTCTACAGAAAATTGTTAATAAGATCATCTGCAATAATGACCTCTGCCTAAAGGTCATTAAATTGTGTCTCTCATCGTAGTGAGTTTCAAATGTGCACGTGAATGTCATCGCTTTTACAATGAAAGTTCCATACACACATTTGGATCCATATTTTACTAGGATGCTGATGAAATATGCATCCCAGTGATCGGCTCAGCTAGCTCCAGTAGACCTCAAGTGAACCAAGATATGGTGCTTTATTGTTTTCCTGTTTGTTCTGAGTGCTTATTTATGACAGAAAATTGGATTAAAAGCCGCACGTAGCTCTCCTCTCACGTGAACAATCACCCACAGACCCAGCATGTGCATTTCTAGTTTCTCCATCTATGCGCTATAAAATCCTCCTCTCAGATAAATGTGCTGTATATGCTTCAAAAATTTCAATGCTAAAATTTATTGAGTAAAGGACTTGAATACAAAGTAAAGTGCATGACCACATTTCCAGGTTTAGAATTTTAGTCTTCATGGGATTCATTTAATAGGTAAGCAGGTCATCTACTAATTGGAAGGTTGGTGGTTCGATTGCTGGCTGTTCCAGTCTGAATGCCAAATATCTTTGGGCAAGATACTCATCCCAAGCTGCTATCTGATGCATCCATCGGTTTAAGAATGTGTATGAATTATAGATTTAACGCACTTACGTTAAAAAAGCATAGAAAAAAGAACTGCTTGTAAGAATGAGTGAATGAGGCAAATTGTATGAAGATCTTTGAGTGCTTAGAGTAGAAAAGTGCTACATAAGAACTATTCCATTCCATAACAGTTTTATAGCAACATATATGTTTTAGGTTATTTTTTGTTACTTTCATCATTTTTATGTGCTTTTTTTTAAGTCCGACTATTAAAGCGGCTGCTCCTAAAGAAAAGAATGAATCATTGAAATCACATTGTGGATTATATTCACATGAATAAAGTAAAATAAAGAAATTAGTTTTTCAGAAATCTTGATTCCTGTCACTACATCGATTCTTCCAAGAAGTTACATTAATATAACAAGTTATATAAAGTATGTAACATGATACTACCTATGACAGGTCGTGCATGTTGACGATTTAGGGTAGTCAAAGCGGCTTGGCTGTCATAGTGAAGACCTCCCTAACTTTGGTATCTCATTTTTCAGAGAGGATCATTCCCATAAATTATAAATGTTATCTCTACTGTATCCTTGCGTAATAGATACGTATCACGACAGAGGCTTTCATGCGCCGGATTACACAGTGAGGGATCAAATTTTGGTTGTAAAGACATAAGCTGCACTGGGCCTTCAACGCAAAGTAACTAGAGCCTATTTTAGTATACGAAACTATTCTGCAGCAGAAATGCAAAGCTTGTTAGCAATTAACAGCTGGAACAGAGCTCCAATCTAAATAACAGAAACTGCAGCAGCTTCCATACAACCATAAATCAGTCAGTATAGTGTATTATCATAGTGAGACAGCTTTAAATGCTTTAAGATGGCTATGTAATTAGTTTGAGGTTGATTACTATTTATTTAAAGTAACTATTAAACTATCTGTGTTGATATTATGACTTGAATTTAGTTCTGGTCATGCCAAAGGTTGCATGAATAGTGCCTAAATACAGACTCTGAGGCAGACAGAACAACTAAAAGCCTGCCTTTTACTTCAGCCAGTCAACAATGTACAGAATCCTAAAGTCCACAATGGACACGGGAGGGTGACGAGCTGAAACTAAGTAAAACAACAAGTCGAAAAAGTAAAACAAGGCACACGACTATCAACATAAAACATGAAGAAACTAAATACTGACCGGAGTGAAGACTTGACGAGACTCAAACAGATACTGGGGAAGCTTGGAGTAAACAAAACCATGAAGATTCATAAATAATAGAAACAAGAATACAAAAGTAACAAGAAAGAAGACCAAGACTAAACTAAGCACACAGGAACACAGACAAAAGCTGAAAACTAAAAATGATCATGACAGTTCATTTGGCTTCTATTAATTGCCCATTGTTATTATTTTCCAAAATTAGTATTGTGTCATCATGTCTACCCAGCGTGCTCTCTCGCAACGTATCAATGTAGGCTCTATTTTTTAATTTGTACATTAATTACTTATAAGACAGGCTGTAAATTACTTACAAAGAAAGCTGACGTGTCACCTTTCAGTTTAGAGATAAATATCCTATAATACATATATATATAATCTAAAATATAATTGTAATTATTCGGGAGTACAGCTGGATGATAAAGTGGGAAAGAGAGCATGAGAGAGACATGTAGTCATGGAGGTATGTGGCATTATGTTCCCCAAACATTAGGCTAAGGGTTTCAAACATATGCTCCAGACTGAGCCGGTGCAGATGACTCAGATAATAGTGAAGGAAAAACACAGTCTGCCAATCAAACCTTAAACCTATTTTCTCCTTTCTGCTTCTGTAATTTCTGCCTGTCTGCTTTTGTAGAGCAGAATAGGTAAAGCACATTACTGCAAATCACATTCAATCACATTCAATGAAGCACATTTCCATCTTGTGCTTTCCACAGATGCCCTCTAAAAAGTCAAGTGTTTGCTTTTTATAAAGCTGTGTTTTCTACTGCGCTCTTTAATTTAGGTAGTGTAACACATTTGATTCCCTTTGGCTTGCAGCTGGCCCGGTACTCTACAGAGGGGCTTCTCCAGCTTGGTCCCCTGGGGTCTACCACCTTCCTGCCTGATACAAAATGCCTCATTGATGATGGCAGAGGACGTACTCCCAGTCTGAAAAAATGTGATGCTGTGTCGAGGATTTCCCAGAGGCTTTGGGACTTTACACAGGTAAGAAGAAAACATGTAAACCGATTTAAAAGTGATGATAGCACTTGTGCATGCAATCTGTTTTTTCTTGTAAGGTACTTGTGTGCCGTTATTTTTGTCTGTGTTTTCATTGCAGAATGGGCCAATCATCAGCAGGGACACTGGCCGATGCTTGGAGGTAGAAATGTCCAAAGACGCCAACTTTGGCCTTCGCCTTGTGGTCCAGAGATGCTCCGGTCAGAAGTGGATGATACGAAACTGGATTAAGCATCCCAGGCACTGAAACTAGAGAAAGACCTCTGAGACAGTTTGGGCAGCGTTTCATGTCACAGTTAGATCTTAAACTGTGGACAGTTCAGAGAGAGCAGAGCGCCGGTGGTGCTGGTGTGTGGTATTTCACACCACAGACTACACAGTACACTGGGTCTCCCTCAGGCCACAGAGCTTTCCAATACTGAGTTTTAACGAAGAATATGATCAATCCGTGTGTTCCACTGAGCTGCACGTTCATACCAGACCTTATGGCAGGCTGCACCGTTTGAAATGGCCCACATCTCTGATATTCAGCCACAGTTGTACATGTATAGAGCAAGTCATCTGAGTGCAGCCCCTGAAGGTGGTTTAACATTCTAGTAATTATATTGTTTCTACTGTAAAAGTATCAGCTCTTTGGAGATGAGAAAGCGTGGGTGGGTGGGTGATCTTTTTTTTTTTTTTTCTCCCATGAGTGAATCGGAGCAAATCAGAAGATATAATTGCTGTCAGTTGCCACATGAAAGTGATTATTTTGGGCTGTGATATGGAAAATTGCTTTGGACTTAATGTGCTGCCCTGGCAAGACATGTAATAGGCTTCAAAGGGGCTGCCCATCATTAGATTGGGGGACATTTCAACTGCACTCACACAAACCACGACAGTTCTTTGTTTCTTTGGACTGTATTGCTCACTGTGGATACGAGCAATCACGTGCCTTTTTGTCTCATTTTTCTGCTCCATCTGACCAGGGAATGTCAGTCCCAAAAGCATGTACAAAATTATTTCAAAGTTATTAATATATGAAACAATGTATAAAACAGTCTAATGATAGTAATATATTGTAAAGGGGAAAAAATGTGGAAAATTGATATCCGTAATCCGATAACAATTAGGATAATAAAATCATTTTTATGACAAATCACCTCTTTGATGATTTTGTTTTTTAAACTAGTGTCAACTTTGACTTCCTGTGGATACTTTCCTGTTTCTTGCTACTATATATTGGAAGGCCAGAAGCAATCAACGGCTGTAAACCGCATATCTTTTGTTGCGCCCGCTCTTACAACCACCTCAAGCCACCATCGGATCTCTAGCCTTGTGAAATGCAATTGCTCCATATGACTCACAGGATAGTTGGTGTTCAGAAAGCACAGAGCGCTTTCCAGTGATTGTGCCCAGAAGGTAACCTCTTTACTATTTTTCTCAGATTTAAGCAAAAAGGTGACAGCCATCGGGGAATGACTTAGGTGCTGGGCTCTTTTCAAATGTTTTTACTGTGTTGCTATAAGAACATGCTATGATACATTGACTACACCAGCACTGGAAAATACAGCTTCCAGTTATATGAGGTTGGCTTTTATATGGCCTCGGTGTCAGCAAAGTAGCTTGTAACAAATACACGGTGTTTTAGTGGGTTCTCTATAAAACACGTATACAGGAAATGTATTGAATATATTTTTGGTTTGAAAACCTTTCATCATCAACAGTTTGCTGCTAAAATCTGAAGTATATTTGAAGGAGACATGGTACTCAAAGGGTCCTGAATTGAAATCTATTGGAGAATATTGCAACAGCAAAGATGATGATAGAAGTAACGCTGCAACTTTAATGTTCACTGAAGCTTAAGTTAACCCTGTGTGTGTGTGTGTGTGTGTGTGCGTGCGTGCGTGCGTGCGTGCGTGCGTGCGTGCGTGTGTGTGTGTGTGTGTGTGTGTGTGTCAATAAAATGCACCCTGAAAAAATGCATAAACTTTATTCTGTTATTTCAGTAAATTTGACATAACTTAGTGTGCCAAATGTTGTAACATAACACCAAATATTGATACGGTAAACATCACAATTTTGAGATATCAAAAATTAGTAAACATGTGTATCATTTCCAAGATTATATGTTATTGTCACAAAATTAAAATGCTACATGCGTTTTTAAGGCATTACAGGTGCATAAATAAAATTGGTCACTTGAGCTAATTGGTAGGTGTTGCTAAGCAACATAATGATGAAAACAGTAAACGCACTGGTCCGTATATAATGCCTTTCTACTCGGGTTTTCTACTTTGAGTAGAGTTGGGTTGAGCACTCAAAGAGCCTTAAGCAACCCACTTTTTTTCGTCTAAGTGCTTTCTAGCTAACATTCAGACACATTCACACTCAGTGATTCAGCATCTTGCCCAAGGATAGACTGACACACAGACTGGAGTAGCCAGGCGTCAAACAGCAACCTTCAGTCCCGATCCCCTGCCACCCCAATCATTAGGAATTACCCAGTGTGAGTCATCATAGGCTGGTTGCACACGGTTGACATGTGAATAAAGATTTTGTTGAAATAACTTTGGATTAAATAGTTATATTTATCGGCTGAAATAAGAGTTACAGTGTTTATTATTTACAGTTAAATCAGGTTGAAGCCCCCAGTCTATTACATTTTATTTGCAGCACAATAGATTTCAGTCATGGTTATCAATATTAGAATATTCATGGACCTGAGAAGTACTTGAGTGCCATTTTTTGTTGTTCAAAAAGAAGTTTAAGGACAAGAAGACAGATTTGTGTTTTATAGTAAGATTAAAACTGTGTTTGACTTGCTATAGTACAGCAAACTGCCCGTGACTACTATAAATTTCACTTTATCCACTTGGCTAAAGCAGCAATTTATATATCGCCATTATGAGCATGACTACTCATTTTCAAAGTTTGTCTATTATTTTTTGCTGACCTGCATGAATTTGTGAGTTGACCATAGAACTGAATTATTTTTTAGAAAAAAACTGTCTGTTTTCTTATTTAAAAAGTATGAACACATTCTCACACAAAGCTGCCTTTTTGAGTATTACAGCTATTTTGTTGTGTGTGAGTGTACAAAGAACTGACTGTGTAAAGAGACACTATCACTAAAGGAAAGAATCTTTTAGTGGCACATTGCATCGGTATTTTCTGACAGCATGTTTCCCACTGTGGTCTGTGTGTCAGTGTATTTCCCACATCTTTTAACATTAATGTATACAGAAGAACCCACTGTTGGTAGAAACAATAACCAGGTAATGAGCATAACATTTGCTGAAGAGAGACATCCTGCTGTAAAATGTTGCTGTTGATTTTTGTGCCCTCCACTCTCAGATTGGACTCTTTTTCATTGTCGTATGGATGCATTTAAGAAATTACAGCTAATTTTCATGACCTTGGAGAAGAAGAGCGTAGTGGCATTGGATTCAGTCAGACCAGGTGAGAGTCAGGAAGCTGGGTTTTAGTGAGGACAGCCTTAAAGGAAAAAGGAGCCAGGAAATGGCCAGCATTTTATTTTTTTAGAGTTGTGACTTATAGAAAGTTGCTATAGCAGGTGTCTCTAGGATCCATTCAGACAATAAAAACAATAGCAGCCCTGCTGCTTTGGCTGGTGACAAAAATTGGACTTCTTAACATAAACATCATATACAGCACAGCAGAATGTAACCTAAAAACAATGCTGTCTGACTAAAAACTGAATGCATTCCATTCCCAAGAGGCTCCCTTGTGTGTCCAATCTATTTTTCCAGCATCCTATAGTCCAGATATATGGTCTGTTTTAAAATGCAGTGAAAAACAAAAAGCCTTTTTTCACAACTTTCATATTCCAAAGGTCCATTTTAATTTTTTCTTCCAGCTGGTTGACCCTGAGAGATTATTTGCACTTGCCAGCATGTCATGCTTCTTTGCCTCTAATGGTTTCATATAAGCAATGCATCAACTCTATGTCCTCTACACAAAGACCATTCCCGCCCTTCTAAGGTAATATCTCATTCTGGTCACTGACATGGGTTACAAATACATTGTCACTGGAATGTCTCACTGCCCCTATGTCAGGAAATAGCATGAACCAGGAAGTTATAACTCTAGCAATATGGATTTGCCCTGACTTAACACCTGCAAAATAATGTTACCACACCTGATAGCATGAATGGATTCAGTGGGTTACAGCTCTGTGCCTGTCGGGTCGATTTACAGCAGGCTCCAAGGAACAGCACGAATTGAGCGCTACAGTACTGCATGTTGCTTAGCTGTATTTATATTAGTATAGTTTACATATGCCTACAAAAAATGGATTGAATGTATTGCTATTTCCGTCGCACCTAAAATAACTTTTAGACATGACAGTTTAGATTTTTATAGTACAAAGTGATCGTGATCATCTTAGATCAACTCAGTGATTCTGTGAATTCAAGCCTCAGCTCTGCATGACGAGGATAGGTATGAGTGACAGCACAAACAACACATTTTGGCTGGATTAGCATTTAAAGTAACATATGTGAATTAAAGTTTGGGATTAAGCTCGGCATACGTAACCAAGAAAAGTCTCCGATTGTCTTGCAGGTGAGTGTGCCTGGTGGGCGTGAGTGTTCAAGCACTGTACGCTCGAGCGTCAGACAACAGCTCCTGAATATGTTGCAGTAGGTGAAAAGAAAGGTTACCTTGCATTCAAATTTTCTCTCACAGCGAATGACAACGTGACAGTGAGTGATGGGCTGGAGAGCAGGAGGGTATAGGACTGAGTGGGGGCTGGAGGCGGAGAGCAACGATGGGGCATGGTGGGTGCTGGATGGACAAGGACATCACATCAGTCAGCTGAGCCTGGGACCCTCATTCGTTCTCATTGTGATGCTGACAGTAGTTTTTTTAATTCCTGGACTGCAGCCAAGAGGGAGAGGTGACTTCATTATTCAGACAGCAATGGGCTGTGGGTGCAGGGGGCTCTGTGAATTCTCTTTCAACAGCATCTGATACGAATGTGGCAAAACGCAGCAATTCCAAACCAATGCTAATTCCCAGGACAAATATACAGTTACTGGATACAGTCTGTACATATATTCATTCAGAGCCAGAAGAGTAATCAGTTTATTTATCTGCAGAGAACCTGACAGCAATTACTGGTGTGTTTGGAACGCACGGAGATCTGGACAGATACCCAACTCAATAAGTAAGAAAGTTTTAATGAGCAAAGTTAGGGGGGCAAGCTCAAACCTGTATAATTATCTAGTAAATATATCTAAAGATACATTCTGAGCATCGGTGCATTGCAGATGTTATCTTCAGACATACATATTTAGCTATATTTATCAAAGTCATTCAGTTCTTTAGAAGATTTTTATTTATTTATTTTGCCCACAGCCAAAATTACCTTTTTGTTCTCTTACTTCAAATTCGTCCCCGGGGATTTTTTTTTTTTTTTTTTTTTAAAGTTTTTTTTTTTTTTGTTCC